>CAXAMN010025672.1:2737-13509 GCA_963970005.1 Durusdinium trenchii
CTCACTCTCACTCTCACTCTCACTCTCACTCTCACTCTCACTCTCACTCTCACCCTCACCCTCACTCTCACTCTCACTCTCACTCTCACTCTCACTCTCACTCTCACTCTCACTCTCACTCTCACTCTCACTCACTCACCCACCTTCAGTCTCACTGACAGTCACTTTCACCCTCACTCACACTCACTCTCACCCACACTCACTCTCACTCACACTCACTCTCACTCACACTCGCACTCACTCAGTCTCCCTCACACCCTCACTCTCACGCACATGCACTCACTCTCACTCACACTCGCACTCACACTCACTCTCCCACTCTCACTCACACTCACACTGACTCTCACCCACACTCACTAACACCCACCTTCACTCTCACTCACGCTCACTTACACTCACTCTCACCCGCACTCACTCTCACTCTCATCCACACTCACTCTCACTCACACTCGCACTCACACTCACTCTCCCACTCTCACTCACACTCACACTCCCTCGATATATATTTATACATTTTTTTAAGTCTTATATAGTTGGTTCTTCAACTGACTTCGCACACGGCTGTGGCAGAGCAAGCGAGCGAGCCAGCGATACATTCAGCCAGATGGAAATCAGCTCGTTTCACATGAAAGACCGTACTTTCTCTTTCTTCATGAGACGCAAAGCTGTTTATGTTGAGTCCGGCATCAATGTTCCACTTCAATGTCCACCTTTTCTCGTGGTACAGGCCACCCAAAGCACTTCACTGTACAAAAGGCCACCCAAACTGTAAGGGCAGTTTCCTCACTTGGTGGGGCCTCCGGCAGAAATACGATGACTGCCTGGGCGGAAGAGGATCAACGCATGAAAGTCCTCCTTTGAGGAAGTTCTGGAAAGCACAAACAGAACATAATGACACGCGCACACACCCACACAACTCTTTGGCAGTTTGGTATGTTTGGTGCAGTCTGTGCCAGCCAATTGGAATTTCGCTATTAGGAGGCCCACAAAACGATACCTTGTATCCAATAGCCACACCGGCTTGTTGGCGTAGAGAATCTGAACTCTGAAAAAGTCTATTCGGAAGAGGAAAACATGTTTGGGCAACTTGTGCCAGACACACAGTTGAAGAAAGCAGATCATCAAACATGTGTGCTTGATCAGCAGTTTATTTACAGCCTTCGGCATGCCGCCGGCCATCAGCTCGAGCCCGCACGGCTGGTCGCCATGGCCCGGGCGTGTGTAGCTGTGTGTAGCTATTGTGTTTTTTTGTGTGCAGGTTATGCAAAGGTTAGCTAACAGAGTGTACGATATCAAAGTGCGTGAAAACAAGGGGTTTGTGCGCGACATGACTTGGAACATGCACGCTGGCTGGAGATGTTTGTGTCAATGAGGTGCGGCGTCAAAACGAAGTAGTGTAAGAGCCATGTAAGTGGAGAGCAACTGGCCAAAAACAAAAGCTGCGCTGGTGTAAAAGCGAGTGGGCAGCGAACAGTACTTGCAGAGAGCGCGTGTGTAACACAGAGCTTCTGCAAAAGCGACATGTAAGCGAAAAAAAGTAGCGAGGAAATGGTTGCAAGGGGCTTGTGCGCGACTTGACTTGGAAGGTGCACAGGTTGCGGTGTCAGAACGAAGTTGTGTAAGAGCCATTGCCTAGAATAACGCCGTGACAGTGTAAGCGATATAGAACCCAATTGGCAGCGAGTTCCCGCAAAACGCGTGGAAAAACCAAGGTTTTTATACGTTTTTCTACACGCGCGACTGTGCGCCAATGCATGGCCTGCTTGAAAAAGACGAAGAGGGGGAAGAGAAGAGAAGGAGAACGAGAACGAAAAGAGAAGAGAAGCGAAGACAAGAGACGAGACAAGGCGACAAGACAAGACAAGGCGAGAGGGGGGTAGGAGCGCCTCAACATTAAAAGACGAAAAATGAGTTGGGAAGATGATTTTCTTTACTAAAAGTACGAGCACCTCAACATGAAAAGAAGAAAAATGAGTTGGGAAGATGATTTTCTTTACTAAAAGTACGAGCACCTCAACATTAAAAGAAGAAAAATGAGTTGGGAAGATGATTTTCTTTACTAAAAGTAAGGCGGGTGGGGGGGGGCGTCAGGCTGTCGAAAAATCCGCGCGGAGAGACAAACCTTAAGCTGAAACCAAGACAAGCTATACTAACCAAGACAATCCACAAAACACGCCGGCAGGCCGGCGGATTCGTTTTGTTTGAGGCCCTTGGCAAAGCCTATTGGTTGAGACGTTGTGAGACAGAAGGGGAGAGAGGAGATGGTAGATGTGCTTTTGAATTGGATATTTGGCATACTGCGGCTGCGGGATTCACATTCGCTTAACACATGCGCACAAGAACAGTTTTGTTGCCCATGTAGCTTGTGTGTATAGATGACCTGGTAGAAGGGTCTCCTTTTACTGTTGAGCATCCAGCATGCTTTTCTAGGCTCGGTTGACCCTAAGGAGGCCCGACTACATTTTGCACATACTGCATATTTGTGCCAGTGCACGACTTCATACTTCATCGAAGGTGGTAGCCCAGCTGCTCCAAGCAGACCTTGGGTCCCTCAAAACGAATTGGATTTAGGTCCAGACTTTTCCAGATTCAGGTCCCCCCACTGAATGGAGGGTCCAGGGTCGTGGTTTTGGAGATGTTCGGGTGCCCTGGTGTCCCATCCCATCCCCTCTGTGGTCGGCGCTGACTCTTTCTCCGTGTTGTACACCGTGAACTCGCCTTCCGACTCAAAGGGCTCGCGAAAGTCCGCTTCGTCGAAGGGCGAGCTGTTTGCCAGAGCTGTTTGCCAGAGCTGTTTGCCAAGCCCTGTTCCAGGGGCCTCCTTTGGGATTGGAGCCAAGAGTTCTGAGGTGGGTTGATCTGAGGTTGGCTTGAAGGTAGCTCAGAACTTCCAGAGCTTCGTTCCGGCTGACGTCAATGGCAGTGGCTCAGCCGTGGAACTCACCGGTGGCTTGGGGGACGAACGGAGGATCAAAAACACTTTGGCCGAACAGAGCTTTCATGAGAGAAAGGTCCAAGGTCATCCACTTGACATCCACTGGACATGGACACTTGGGATGTAGAGGGACAAGGTTACAACCAGGTTACTTGTCCTGGTTTCCCTGAGAATTCCGTTACTTCTCCGACGGATGCCTCCAAACGGTCAGATGGGTGCCGTTTGGTCGGGCCTTGTGGGATCGTCCGACCAACCGAATCAAAACAGTCGTCCAAACTCCATTGGCCCAAAAAGGGTGACCGGATGTGACGGTGATGTGACCCAAAAAGGGTCTAGTGATGTTTTTTGCACTGGCTCGATGAAGTCGGTTTTGGTCTGTTTTTGTTCACCCGTGGTCTCACCAGTGTGTTGCCAGGACCGAGATTTCGTCCGAGTTCTGCCTTTCTGAGTTCCGAGTGTCGATCGGAAGGCCTCCAGTTTGGGCAGTGAAGCTGCCGATCGCTCCTTGAGGCTTTGGCCATCCCTGGGCCTGCAAGCGGAAGTGCGCACGCTTTGCTGCTGGGCACTGAAGCTCGGCGACATCGGTTTTGGCGCCAAAAGATCCAGCATGCTACAATCATCTCTGTGGCCTCCAAAGCAGGCCTCGGTTTATGAAGGGTTTTGCCCCCTGACCTCAAATTGGAAGGGAGGTAAATGCATGAATCTGCTGCAAAGATCTTCGGTCTGTCAGGTGATGGGGAGGTGCATAGGAAAGCAAAAAAGAAGCTGTTCAGAACATGCTTGGGCAAACATTTACTTTTGTGGCAGGCGTTTCGAAGATGGGGCCTGGTTGCTTGAAGGTCGGGGCCAGATGTTGACTTTTTCAATCTTTCTCAGTGTCGGGAGTTTGGTCACTTCTGTCTCTCAACTCTCAAGTTTGATGGGAACGTAACAGTTGCAGGGGCAACATAGATGAATAATGATGAACATATAATTGTAATAATTCTAATGAACTATAATGAATGAATTATATCGATACATAGTATTTGCTGCAGAGGCTACAATTACAACACCAGATGGCCCAAACCCTTTTGATCGATCACCAACTCTCGACCGATTGGCCCGACGTCGAGGTGCCTTCGGCGATCGCTGTGGATATTGCCATTTGACTCATACTGGTGGATCGACCCTGGACAAGAGGCTCAGTGACAGTGCAACTTTCGTCATCGTCCGGTGCGGATGCGGGTTTTTTTTTGTGTCGTTTTCCACGCGAACCACGCTCACTGGGGCGACCACCGGTGACCGCGTCATCCGTCTGACGTGATGAGCGCCGCGCCCGTCCAGGCAACGCTCCATGATGAGTGCCTTGACAGAGGCTCAGCAGGTGGACCTCTTGAAGTGGAGCCTCCAGGAGCGTGCGTCGACCCAAGGTGAGACTCAGTCACGGTCTTGGGGCGCCCAGAATTGTCCAGAGGGGCGCGGGCGGAAGCGCCAAGGGGGGGGACGATCCCTTTCCCCAGGGTGAAGACAACATGAACAGACTTCAAGAAGTTGCTGTAACCGAAGAGCGCCATGGATCCCGTGCGCCATGTTGAGAGATCCCGTGCGCCTGTGATCGCCGCATCGCCTGTTCCCTGAGTAAATGTATTTAAGGGTGGCTGCTTCAATCCAGTGTGCGTCCAACAAAGCTCAGAGATAGAACATTGTTCATATAGAATTGCCCCAATTTGTTTACCACAACATTAAAATGTGTTCTTATAATTTTACGGGGCGTTGCGTGGCGTAGGTGCTTTCTTTCAGCAAGTGGTCGATGAGTTCATCACTGTGGTGGAGAGTCTTGACCGGATTGGATTGGATTCCAGCAGACTTGGGAGTGGTATGGTAACACGCAGAAACATAGTACTGCAGGTTTGTAGGTTAACATGTGGTTGCTATCTATTAAGTTAAGCTACCGGCAGGTTAGTAGCTTTAAAGAAAACCGTTTGGTTCCTGGTTCCCTCGAACACCCGAGGGGACAGATTCCGGAGATCGCATGTTTTGCCGTCGGTCTGTCACGTCGAGGAAGCAGGCCGTGCCTCCGAGAATCCAAGCGAAGACACCAGCGATGGATCGAAGGGTGTGGATCAAACCCGATGGCCGTTATTACCATGTATACAGGGCTCTTCTGACCAAAACATCGCACATGTCACATGCCTGCTTTGTCACATGCCTGTCTCATGATGCAGCCAGAGCCAAGAGTGTTGTTTTTTTGTCCCTGAAGGCTTCCAGGGATGCCAGGCCACGCCCGTGGCTGGCCTGGGAAACGACGGAAGTATCTTTCACCTCTCGATGGCGTTTCTTGAAGAGCCCGGTACCACAATGGAAGGGTTTTCCAAGGTTTTATTAGGTCTAGAGTCTAGCATAGAGTCTAGGGTTTACTGTAGAGACAAATTACACTCCCTGGAGCAATCGGACATCATGGTTGGAGTTCACCACCTCCCAGGCAACACTTCCGACTCGCTGGTGATTGGAGCTCTGGACATCACCATCAGGTGGGACGGACCTAGGGAAGTGAAAGCACATCTTTGACCGATTTGGGCAGGAGCTGTGCAGTTCGAAGCAGAATGATGGCTGAACATTGGAAAGGGAATTGTCCTGGTGACCGGGAGGTCAGCATGTCAGCGATGTTTCTGACCGAACCTTTCCAACCGGTCGGAAAAGCGGAGGCCTTTCCAACGAGGTTGGCCTTTTTTGGACCACAACCGACCCTTCTCCTAGTAGCTAATTTGCTCCTAGTAGTAAGGCCAGGAGCCCCGTTCGTAGCGTCCGAATGCTCCTAGTAGCGATGCCAGGAGCCCCTAGTAGCTTCTTTGCTCATACTAGTAGTAGCTTCAACCCAGGCTTGGAGAAGCATGGAGAAGGCGCCAAGCTCAGCCCCCGTTTTTCGCTTTCGGACGGACGGCACAAGGCTTTCGGACGTCTGAGACGGGCGGTTTTTCGGGGTGGGAGGAAATGAATGTGCAGCACGGGAGACACCCCATGGCCGACATGGGGGGATCTGGTATTTTTGTTTTGAGGGGTGGCTAGTTCAATTTGTGAATTCGCTGGAGTACTTGATTGATGCACATCATCAAATCCTGCAGCACCTGCAGCGTGGGGCTTTCCGATGCTCTCCAAGTGGGTGTGTTTTCAGTGACCGGTGACCCGCCACCTCCGTGAGGGCTGGACGCACGGAGAGCGTGACGTGACACAGGCTCTCCGAAAGCTGGACTTCTCAGCGCCATTGTGCATGTTGGTGAGCAAGTCTCAGTGACCTCAGACCACAGGGCCGGGAGAATGGGCGTCCTGCACCCAATACGAGCCGTACAGCAACGCGTACGCGTTACGCATTACGCGTGACGTTGCGGGGTTGAACTCTTTCGCAGAAGCACCGGTTGGAGAGACGGTCCATTTTGGGGAATTGGGTCAAAGCTCCTTAATCTTGCCAATGGGAGTGACACTGCCGTCATGGCAGCGATCTCGCACCAAGAAAACAATGATCCAATTCGATTGTATCTCAGGTCAAGTACTTCTTGCCTTAAACCCAATGATTCGGTCTTTGAAGGAATGTAAGGGAGGGGGTGGGAAACCAAGAAATACAAACTATATTTTGAATAGATGTCCTCAGACTGTCAGTATGCTTCCCAAGCCATCCAGTACAAGTAGGTGGTATGCTGGTCTTAACCGCCAAGGCCATGTTCCTGCAGTATCGTCTCACTAGGAGGCGTGTGTTCTCAGCGGTTCTTTTTCTCAGTGACTGAAAGAGCACAGGAGCCAAACTGCCCCCCCAAAACCGCACGATGATCTTTTAGAGAAAGCCACGAGGGGCCCACCGAATCTCTCTCAAGCCGCAACAGGGAACATTCATTTCATCCTACTCAGCTCATTTTCGTACCTAGTAGCTTCTTGTTACTAGTAGCAATGGCCTCCAACCTAATAGCGATCTCCACCTAGTAGCTTCTACTTGACCCACAACGTCTAGCTGCCTTCGGCCAGGTACTCCCCAGAACTTTTGGCTGCTGAAGAGCGCCTCCGTGGACAGCTGCATCTTCTAGACGAGGAACTGTGACAGCTTGACTCCCTTTGGAACTGTGGAAGCCTGCGAAGGTTTGAGGAAGAATCAGACGGTATCAAACGGGTCAAGATAGACATGTTACACAAGATTAAACATGATTAAACAAACCTTGGCAATGATCTCCTTTGTCAAAGCAAAGACTGAACAGGTAATGACATCCACTGTCAGTGATTTCGAGTTTATCAAAGGCTGCTTAGGATCGATGATATGTCATTACCTCATAGCGATGGCCTTAAACCTGATCATCGTTTTTCATCGTTTTTCTTCATGTTCGCTTTCCTGCCTTTCATGTCCTTCGTTACCTTCGTTCATTCACCGAGAGACACCCGAGAGACGAGCAGCTCATCCCTTGGCCAAACGTGCCCTGCACAAAGGGCTTACGGCTGGACGGACATGACTTGTAAAGGAAGTCACAAAACGACATGTCGGCAAATCCAAAGTCCAAAGAAGTAATGACTCGCACATTTCTGATTTGGCCAAAATAAGAAATTGAAACCTTCGAGAGTTAAAATGAGAACACGTCCAAAGTGCAGGTGTTTGAAGGCATGCTTGTTGAGCCCGTCCCATAAACCAACTGTCGGGAAGCAGCACACTGATCTTGTAGGGAAAGCTGCAAGCAGTTTCCGTCAGAGTGGACCACCTTCGTAGATCATCGTCAGACGGATAGACTTGTACCGGATCAGCTTCCAAGCACCATTGATCTGGTACGTAGACGTAGTCTTTACTGAACAACCATTGTTTTATTAAGGATTAGACTACAGCACCAGGTCAACCAGTTTTTTAATTGTCTTGGAATCTTGGAAGCCTAGGGCACGTATATATGACATTTCATGCCTAGACTCATTTCAACTCCCACTTTTTCCACTGGATGACTTAACTGGGTGTGTGGTTGCCTGGACTCCACATGGTCCATCGCAAAACCTGCGGCAGGCTAAGGCTGCTGGCTAAGGCCAGCGGCCAAAACCACCATCACAACAACCATCATCAGCAGCAACGCTAGCAATAGCAGCGGCAATAAGCTTTAATCACAATTCAGCAGCAGCAGCGACATCGATGGCAGGGACCACGACGGCGAGGGTCACAGCGACATCAACACCAACTCCGCACAAACAAACAATGGAGCTGTAACAATATGCGCTAAGGGCAATGTTATGGTGACAGCGACAAGGACAAGGCAATAGGAACTATTGGAAGCAGTTTCAAAGCAACATCAGGACGTCGTGAACAATGACAAAGCACAGTGAAGAACTGACAAGGAGGAGGTGGTGCACGGACAAAAGCATCAGCAACAAGACAAGAGCCATTGCAGACCAGGTTTCGATGGCACGCAATGACAACAGCCACAGCCGAGCCGCGACATTTTGTCCATATCAGCAGCAACAACAAGACGCGACGTGTCCAGAAAAACGAGAGTGAAGAAACGGTGGAAGGCAAGGAGTGCTTGGCAGCCGATTTGAATCCGATGACTCGGAGATCTCTGCAATCATTTTATCGATCTGACCCTGACTAGTCTAACCCCGACATTGCCACAAGTGACCATGAAACAACCTCAATAATAGCGTGTTCACACTGTTAGTATCAGTGTTATCACTACCAAGAAAGCAGGAAGAACCAAGCATCATCACTGCCACTGCCACGGACATCACTACCGCTGCCACAGACATCACTGCCATTGCCACGGACATCGCTGCCACTGCCGTTTCAGAAGCAGTCGATCGGTCACTGCTTTTGGGATCGGCCACAAAATTGGGACCGGGTGAAATCATCAGGTCTTAAAACGAACAGAAAAGATGAAATTAAGACGCCTGTAGTCAGCCTGTGGTCAAGCAAAGTGGACAGGTATGCAGGGTGGTGTGTGCAGGTGTGCACATCGCGTGTTGTTTCTGGAAACAACCCACTTTGACAGTTGGGTCAGGTCCCCATAAAAGCAGGATCACAATCAGGGACGCCCCCAAGAGCAAGCACAGGTGGTTCAAAGTTTGTGTTGCATCGGTTTTGAATAGTGTGACCTTCGTCATGTTGCCGCTGTTCGAGGAGTGAATGAACAAGCTGCGTCATGAAGTGGCAAGGCTGGTGGATTTGCGGATGGCTTCTGCACGGGGTGTAGCCCTCTTTAGCACATAGAAGACGCTTTATGCAGTCCAAAAGCATACATTTGTAAGCAACTTGTGCCACGTACACTTTAAACAATTTCCCTGACAAACTATTTTCCTTCTGCCATCCTGACACATGCACCCGGCTTAACAAAAGTGAGATAACTATACGAGAACATCCAGCGAAGGTGCATATATGTCTTATGGACCAAACTTAAATACTATTCGACACCTTCCGTGCAATTCACACAGCCTTGTCAGCAGAAAGTTGTGTGGGCAAGATCCAAGGAAAAGTCGTGGTTCGGAAAGCAGTTCCACACCATACCTTCTCGTCCGCTTCAATCCGGTTCCCTTCGCCCGTACATCCCAAAGCAGCCCATGCTTGCTCGCTTCAATTCTGGTGTGATAGTGTCCAAGGTTTCGTCCCATAGCCTTGCACGAAGAAACAAGCGCTGACCAGCGCCGCCTTCGTTCTTGACTTTTTCTGTAGCTCTGCAACTCAAAAGGGGTGAGCGTGACCATCCTGAGCAACATTCATTTCTACAACCTGGCTATCCACCAAAACCTTGACAACTTCATGTCAAAGAAAGCAACCTCCCACCAGGCTCGTCACTCGGCAAAAGTCCTTTTTTAAAATGGGGCATACGCAAGGCCAGGCAGATTCAGATTTCTTGCAACGTCTTCTTTCAACATGTTTGTGTTTGAGGACACTGAATACCATCGCGTGTTTGATGGCTTTCCATGAAGTGCGTATTCCAAGTGCGAAACAATAAGACACGAAAGTCAACCAACAAGTTGGACCAGCGAGTCATAGCGTAAAGGTGATCTACAGTTAAAAAAGGCCACTTTCAGGATGAAAGCAACACTTTGACTGCACAATCGGGTGTAAACATCAATGTGTGCCTCGTAAATGAAAGGGATCGCCATGAAGAAGTCCCCCAAAACCTTTTCGGGGAGGGACACCTCACGCCACCCACCCGTAGGAAAAGAAGCAACGACAAACATAGACAAAAATCGATGGCCCCCATATGCCGCCACACCAAAGCCAAACATTTCCTGAAAGCCAAACACTTCCACTCCCAAAAACTAAGATGGACCCTGAGAATGGCACCTTGAAAGCTGTTTTCCTTTACAAACCAGTGGTTCTGAATGGGTCCATGTTAGTTTTCAGCGGGGTACACCAAATGAAGTCACAAGTCCGAGTCTCGACACCATGCAAAACGTTTTGCAACAGAGCACCTGACAACCGAACGCCAAAGTAAAGCAGCATAAAGCAGCTGTATGCAGCTAACAAGCACCCGTGGTCGAAGCAACGAACATGATTATCCCGACCCCACCCAAGCCCACCTCACTCACATCCCTTGTGAAAAGTTGCAGTGATTTGAAGCCCTCTGGCAACATCTAGTAACAACATGTTCGTTTCACATGCACATATTCCGATGGCAGCTGACTGTGAACTCCAAAACGATTCAAGAATTGACTTTCTCGAAGATCTCAAGGTGTTGCAACACAAACATCTATGCGCCCTTGCTAACACCAATTCTGCGGGGATACCTATCAAAAAGAAAATTCATTCCTATCAAGAAGAAAATTGATTCCTATCAAAAAACACATTAATTCGTAACAGTAAACAGGTTCCCCTGCAGTTTAGTGCGAAGGAGTAAGTTTTAAT
>CAXAMN010025672.1:13519-43638 GCA_963970005.1 Durusdinium trenchii
GAATCTCCCCCATTGCGCAGCTGGAAAAACGAAACTCGTGAGCACTAAAAATAAAATTCCCCCTACTCCTTTGGTCCTGGTCTGCTGGTTCCCTGGTCGCTTGGTCCTTTGGTCCCTTTGTCCTGGTCCCTTGGTCCCCTGGTCCCTTGGTCCCTCTGGTCCCTTGGTCCTCTGGTCCCTTGGTCCTCTGGTCCCTTGGTCCTCTGGTCCCTTGGTCCTCTGGTCCCTTGGTCCTCTGGTCCTTCGTCCTGGTCTTCGGGTCCTTGGGTCTGTACTTTCGAGGCAAGACGCGTTAAAGGTGATTTGGAAATCTGGTCATACATCCTGTGAAGCACTATAGCAGACCTTTTATCGCCAGACGTAGCACATCTTTTTTGTGAGCCACCCTGACGGTAAAATTTAGACGAAGAAAGTGCCATTCCAAGGTAGCAAACCTTTTGTGAGCCACCTGAGGGCAAAATTTTGAAGAGGAAGGAGCCATTCCAACGTTGCAGACCTTTTGTTGGCCTTGCGAGGTTAAAACTGAGAGGAAGAAGTTGCCATTCCAACGTAGCAGGCCTTTGTTTTGTGAGCAACCCGAGGGTAGAACTTGCTATTCCAACGTAGCAGACCTTTTGTGAGCCACCCGGGGTTAAACTTTAGGTGCCACGAAAAAGGTAGCAGACCTTTTGTGAGCAAAATTTAGAGGAGCAGTAGACCTTTTGTGATCCATGCGAGGGCAAAATTTACAGGAGCAGACCTGTTGTCAGCATAAACTCTAGAGGAGGAAGGTGCCATTCCAACATAGCAGACCTTTTGTGAGCCATCCACAGGTCTTGTGGTTTTGTGAGCCATCGTGAAATTCAGACAGATCACGGTTGAGATGCAGAGAGGTCTACATCTACAAAGATCCAGAGGCCTGGAGATCCAGACGGATCTGCAGGTGTAGAGGTCTAGAAACCCACAGACCTAAAGATGGAGGTTTAGAGGTCTTGAGCCTTGAGATCCAGGGAGGTGTTGAAATCTAAGTTCTATACTTGCAGAGGGTGTAGAAAGATGTTCAGATCCAGAGATATCAAGAACTCTTTTCACAGGTCTTCAGATCCACAGAATTTTACAAACGCCACGCAAACTGCACTACAAGGTTCGCAATCGCTGCGCTTGCCACGAAGTCTGCGCTTTTCGACGGAGGTTCACGCAATCTGCACTTCGAGGTTCACGAAGTGCTGCGCCTGCCATGAAATCTGCAGTTCCAGTGCACAAAGTGCCGCTCCTGCCACGAAATCTGCTACTAGAGGTGATCAAAGTGCTGCGCAGGCCGCGAAATCTGCAGTTCCAGTGCACAAAGGTTGCTCCTGCCACGAAATCTGCCAGAGGAGATGCTCAAAGTGGTGCGCGCGCCACGAAATCTGCACATCCAGATTTACATCGCGCAGCGCTGCCACGGCAGTTTGCAGTGGCAGGCGCAGCTTTTTGTTAGAGATATTTTGTTTTTGATATATATTTACTTTCTTTTTGATAGGATATAGAAATTTTCTTTTTGATATATATCTATTTTCTTTTTGATAGCCCGGCCGGGCGTGCCGAAATGCCTGATGATCTCTGGATTTGGTGATAAGAGCTGTGATCTCGATTTGTTCCTTTGTGCGACCACTTCCCAAAGTAGTTCCTCTTTTTTAGTCGAGCATGGACGTGGGGAGCCCAAGCGCTCAAACTGATCCTCTTTAATGAGAACTATCAAGAAGGGCTAGCCACTGAAACTTGAAAGGACGGCCCTCGTTTCATATTAAGTTCAGTGCTTCATTAGCGTATTTTGGCCGGAATGAGACCTTATGTGGACCTTTCTATTCCAGCGTCTCATTCAACATGCAGCAGTGTGCATTCCTGTACGCGTCAAATCTATGCGGTAGACTACTACAGCTTCCAAACGCCGCTCCCGGCCCACCAAAAGAATTCGTAGGTCTGTTCCTTAGTCTTGAAGTACAAATCAGATGTGCCTGGCAGAGGCATTGTGCCGTTGCCTATGACGGCTGATGAATACAAGGCTCGCCAATGATATTGCTGGGAAAACCATAGCTTGGTAGTAACATGTCCACTCTTACGTGCTTTTCTCAGCTCACGTGAAGGAGTGTTTAGCGGGCGGAGTTGGATCTTGAGTTTCCAAATGAAAGTCTGTTCATTCCACCCGGAAATGCCTGGCAGGGGCTTACTTGGCCAATATTGGCGAAGTGGCTCGGGCTCGGCGAGTCCGGGCAGTCGCAGCAGGTGGGTGATATCGATGCTGGACGAAGCTGGCTTATTTGGGACACTCTCCTCGGCCCAGCCACGGAATACAGCAACATCAGTGACGTCTTAAACGTCTTATGTTCCTTTTGTTAGATTGGATACGATTGGATGAATTAGATAGATGGATGGATGGATGGATGGATACGGACGAACGGACGGATGGACGGACGGACAGACAGATAGATTGTCCATGTAGCTTGCTGGCAGGCACAGTAAAATGCCAAGGCGGTCAAAGACCGTAAAGCTGTGATGGCCTTTGGATTGAACTTTGCAGGCTGGTCAATGAGACAATGGCAATGGCAAACATGTTTGCAATCGCAACGGCTAGTATAAGTATATTCACTGTTTTCTGCTTTCCTCCCGAGAGAAGGAGCGGTTTTAAAGATTCCCCAAGTCTGGCAAAGTTGCTCCCGGCATGCTCCCGGCAAGGGTGCTGGCCAGAAGTTGGCAAAGATCGCACCTCCGCAAACGCAAGTGGATTATGGTCCAACACTTTAAGGCTGGCCGTTGGTATAGCTGGACATTGGTTTGGTGATGTGCTTTGGTAGCGCTGAGCCCACCTGAGGGAGTGAACAAAACAAGGATTCCCTGTTTTGGCTGCATTGTGTCAATAGGTGTATTACTTTTCCTTGACATGCTCTTGATTTGCGTGCCAGGCTACCATTTCAGCAGGTGGGCGTTGAGCATTGATGACGATTGATGGTCACATCATTTTGTGTTTAGCTCTATAATGTTGTTATGCTAGGGCTCAAGGACGATACACTATCACAAGAATCACAAGACCATCTTCTGAATTGAGCTTGACACCAAGCGGGAGACTCATAGAACTGGGGTGAAAGGGATGATCGCTTTTGAGTCTTGCAATTAGAGACCCGAAAATCATCAACTGCCGCATGAGATTGGGTCTTCTGCAAGGTGTCTAAACTCTTTGCACACTATTTGGGATCCATCCAAATGGAATTAATCTCTCAGACTCAGACCCGTCTGAAACCCGTCTCCGTCGCTTCCCATGGTCGAGGGCGGTTTGATTCTCCGGACAGCGGGAGGAACGGATGAAGTTGAAGACGATGGTCTAGTTTGATTAGAACAAAACTTTGTCACTGCAGTGCGGTCACTGCCCTGGACCTACCTGCCCTGTTTTTGTGTTTGGCAGATGGCAATTCTTTTTACTTGAACATCCTCTACCATCTACGTGAACTCCCTTTCTCTTTCTTGTACCTCCTTGCTTTTCAGAACCTCCTTGGCGACACTTGAGCTTCTCCCAACGATGGTGCTTCGTCGCAGACAGCAGATATGAGGGAATGCCTGGCCACACATCAAAAAAACCCAATGAAACTACATGACGAAAACCTTTGCAGATACCTTATTCTACTCTAAGAGGCCGTATTCAGTTTATAAAACGAATCAATCATAATCATGGCTATAACATGTAAAATCTATTGGAACATTAGAACGGTCCTTGAAGCTGAAGTCTGCATATCTGATATCAATCCTGTTTTTTTGATAGATTTTGAGCTAGTGTGTGCTCTCTCAAGCACACCCGTTCTTTTTTACATTCAATCAGTGTTCTTCATAAGAAGAGTTGCAGTATTGGAATAGACAGAGCTAGGCCAAAAATAAACAGATACTTTGCCACAAAGAACACACCGTCGAGAATAGAAAGAACAATCAAGCAACAGACAATAGCTACAGAAAACACGGGAGAACCAAGTGAGAATTGGAGCAGTTCAATTCCATTCAATGAGATAAACGACGAGTAATGGGGACAAGCTAATTTTGAATGGTATATAGAGGTTTTAAATTAATGGAGAAGGAGAGCGAGCAGTTGAAGATTGACAGGTGTTGTTAGCTTCGAATAGAATTCCTGGATATGGCTTGGAGCCATAGACTAACAGGAAGAGCCAAATGAGATATATTTGTAGGTCAAATTGATTTAGGACAGCTGAATAGTACGACCAGGATTGACCAGGAGCCAAGCAATACTAGAGCACAGAATCAAGAAGGGAAACAATGACGAATCCAAAAGGGAAGTAGCAGTCAAGATTGCCAGACATCATCAATGAGTTGCAAAAGATACTGCTAGACTATGGCCAATCAGCCCTTGTACACCTGGATGTGGATTCTATTATCTACTTGCATGAACAGCGATTGCATAGAGGCACTAAGACCTTTAAATGACATGACATCCATATTTCACACTGCACCCCTATTGTGCACAGCTGTTTTTGTCCAATCTTCATCAGATCAGTCACAGACACAGACACACACCTGATGGTTTGACTAATGCCTTCCTCTTTCAGCTCAGTACTCCAACCTTTGTTTGCCAGACAGAAATTGCTAAACAAAGTAATCTTGGGATTGTCCAAATTGAACTAAGTACCGGATTCGACTCGATATCCAGGATTCAAGATTTCACTGTGAAAACTTGGACCTTGGATCCATTCCTGTTTCTGTGAACTTGGTTTTGAATTTGGAGGAGTCCAAAACAGCACAGAATTGCTATGTTTGGAGTGTCCAACTTGCCCGATGTTCAACAGATTCATATTCACACCAAGTAAATGACACCCGTTTTAGCCAACCACTCCCCTACAAAAAGGGTTCTCAACACACCGGCAGATACCAGCAATGTTGTTTCAGCATATGTAGGTTTTGGAGGGCTGTACTAGATACATGGCAGAAATCATGTGGAGGTAGCTCCAGGGATCGTGGACGCCGCCACGAACTGAGAGAACTCCCTAATTTTCCGCTGTGGAATGTGGAGTGGATGCAGGGATGGAGTGGGTACGGGAACTGCGCCAGAAGAGGATGTCATCGCAAAGACACTGTTGTGGGGCGAGACACTGTTTTTGGCGTACGTTGTGGAAACTTCTGAGCATGAAATACTTGTATAAGTATCGGTTGCACGTGGGTTGTACAAACGAAGTAAAGGATATGTTTACTTGAGTCACCTCAACAATTCTGTTCGTTTATTCTTCACAGGACTTTAAGGGACACTGGTTGCTCGGCCAGGTGGTTCCTCATCCGTTTAGGCTTGCGGACGTCCATAAACCGTGGTTCGTGGACCGTAAAAAACCGTCCAGAGCGGAGAAGCTCGATGACCGAAACGGTCTCCCCTGTCATCGAAGGATCGAAACAAAAGCAAAGACCTAAAACAACTACAGTGACTACAGGGACTATACAGTGACTACAGGCGAAACCATGAGCTTAGCTTCGAGAGATTCCAAGGGAAGCTAAGCTTCGTTTCTGGGAGAAAGCTTGATTGTTACTAGAAAGGGTCTTCAAACAGGAAATTTAGCAATGATTCCTGAGCCGAGACCCACATACAAAGGGATTGGATTGTGGAATGAAGGTTCAAGGTCTTGACCTGACAACCACTCTTCTCACGATTCAATGTGGATCGGCAAGTAGATCTTCCAGCTATTTGGGTTCTTCTCAGCAGTTGCGGCTTTCTTTGAGTGTCTACATTGTCACATGGCCCTTTTTTGGGGCAATATTAGCCACCAATGTAGCGCAGGCGGCTGAAAAGACACCGCTCCATCCTTCATTTGCTCCAGGCATAGCGAGGCGGTGGGAGCTTTAAGAAGGCAACACTTGACTTGTGTGAAGGTAGATTCGTGAGCCCTGCCGTTGTCCACGGCAGATGGCTCACGCTGATTCCGAGATCCAGAGAACATCCCGGACAGCGGGCGGGGCGAGCCTCGCCAAGGCATCTTCCAAGTTCATTGGAGTTTGCCTCGTTCATGGTCATCGAGCCTCTAAGGGTCGGTTGCTGGAGATGGGACCAACCCGTGCAGCTTTTTTTCAACACGTGAAAGTCCGATATTCAACATCGATCTGTGTGAACCAGAAGACCTTGCTTCCTGCATGTAGCTACCTGCATGACCAACGCCACACACCTCCCTGGCCCTACCTGCCAGCCTGCCTGCCTGCCAGCCAGCCAGCCAGCCAACCTACCCATCTATCTACCTACCTACCTACCTACCTACCTACCTACCTATATTGCATATAGAGTTGTAGAGTGAATGTTTCAGGATCCATGTCTTTTCATGCATGGGCACATACTAAACACACACCTCTCTCTCTCTATATATAAATATCGATGCAGTGCATATATACTTACTATACTTATACACTCACAAAGTTCTTACCCACGTGATCAAGCCCAATGCACAATTTGCCTTTACACACCCTCTAAGCTGCCGTGTTTTTTCGACATTGAAGACTCAAGTTCCAATGGAGGAGAAAGTTCTGCTGACGCGTGGGATGCAGGATCTGATGCAAACAGAGTCGGTTCTCTTTCGCAACACAGGGCATTTTTCATTGTTTGTAGGGAGATCTGCTTTTTGACCCCCCTGCAGAAAGGACCAATCGACCGGGGTTCCCGGGGTTCCCTCTTAGCCGGCCCATTGGAGGGGTTCCCTCTTGAGCCCATTGGTCAACGGCTTCACCCATCGTTCTTGGGTCCTTGACTTCAGCGATGTCTCGGCTCTAACGGAGGAAGAGCCGAGACATTTTCGAGTTTATGTTGCTCCTTCTTCTTTGGGTCATGGTCCAAATCCTTTCATTCTGTAGTAAAGATGATCACCTCAAGTCTGGTTGAGGTCCCATCCGGGGAGGAATTTGCCACAAGAGTAGTTGCCCTCCAAAATCGTTGTCTTAAGAGTACATGTCCTGAGGCACGTGGCTTCCGACGATTCGATCCACTCAACAACTGACCCATGGTTCTGAACGCAAAGCTGCTCGCAGGTGGTACAAACATGTACTGACGATACGCGAAGGTTCCATATGTTATGCATGCTTGATTGAACCACCAACTTTTTTTTCAAGGGGGGTTCAGGCAGCAATCATATGTTTTGGAAGTCCGGGGAGCAACAGTAGAGTAGAGCAGCCATTTGCGGTATGTCTCTTCGGTTTGTTTCTGACCGTTCGGTGACCCTGTCTGAAGAATGAGACCGTCTCCAGTTCCGGATCTTTAAGCCTCTCATGGTTCCGAGCCCGCTGACAGGTCTTCCTTTATGGTGGCCTTCCTGCTTCAGTTTGTGGCGTGCTAAGTGAGCAGGTTTTACCCGCAGCAACTGTGCACGAGAAGTTCTTGTGCCTTTGAGGTGATAGTGGAACTTAGAGCAGTCGAGCAGGAATATGGCAATTGCATGCAATTGCACTCCTTGAGATAATCATATGGAGTTTTTAGAGGAAATGGCCATCCAAAGGGCCATGCCATCCACTTCCATGACTATTCCAGGGAGTGTAGCTTTTGAGCTTGAAAAGGTAATATGCATTTTTGCGACGATCTCACCTGCCAGACTCTGCCACAGCTGGTCTGACACACATAAAACGCACCGAAGAGCGCTGCCCAAAACGCGCAGCGTAATGGCAATGATTTGAATCTACAGTATGGTCTTTAAATGCATTTAAGTTAATCTAAAGGTTTTCTCAAGTTTCTCTGAAGAATGTTTCAATCCGGAAATACTGCGGTTCAGTTCTTTGAGATCTAATTAAGGATGATTGAACATGCAGAAAAGATGGTTTAGAACGATAGGACAGTCAGAGTGTCCGCGTGCCGGACTTCATGCGTGGGCGTGGGCTTGTTTAAGCTTAGACCGGGAAAGGCTGGAGGCGAGTGCGCTGGTCGTATATCCGGAGAGAAACCACAGTTGACCAGAACGCCCCCCTTAAGGATCCACATTCTGGGAAGGTCTTTAATGTGGGTTTATATGACTTGTATGTAGTATAACCCTAAGGATCCGCACCCTCAAAAACAAGGGTTTTGAGGGTACAAACCCTTGTTATAGAGGGTTCGACCCCTTCTACGGAGGGTCGAAGGATCCTTAGGGAAGGGGTTGGAATCATTCAGAATTTACCTTCTGAGGATTTGCATCCGCTATTGCATCCCTACGAAAACGAGAACAACTCCTGTGTTCTCAGCTATCCAACACCTGCAGCCGAGTCGATTGGCTTCCCCAAAATCTGCTGAGTGACTTTGTCTTGGGGGGGCCAAGTACCTCCTCAGAAGGTATCTGGACCCTCTGAACCCACCCCAAACACCTTCTGAGAAGGTACTTGGAGCCCTAGGGTTTGTCTTTGGGGGGCCAAGTACTTGAACAGCCGAAACGGAGTTGGGGTTCCCGCCGCCCGGAAACGCCTCCGGGCCTTGGAGCGATGTCCGGTACTCGGAAAAACGCCGGTTCGGTTCGGTTCCGGTCGAGATCGGTGGGCTTTAGGCGAAGCGAGATCTGTGGCTCTCTCAAGCGTTTGGAGATTGTTTGTAGCTGATACAGCAAGGCAGTTTTATATGGAGCGCAGGTCGAGATGGACATTGATATAGATGTTTCATTTTTTTTTATTCAGGACATGGTACATCGATCCGTGTACGCAAGGGAGACCTGTGGGTTCATTCATATGTCACTAAGACTTTAATGGAAACCTAAAGGGTTCATGTTTGGTACAAGGTGATTTCATTATCCAAAGTTCTCCGGGTTTGGGACTGAGGAGTACTGATTAGATAGGCAAGCATCGAGGAGGTCGTGTGAGGGGGCCCCAGCCAGAGCTGCTTGTATGGCTTAGTTTTTATATAAAGGCATTCTCATTGCCCTTAAACACACAGCAGGTGGGTTTCGTTTTGGGACCAGCGAAGAAGGGCGGCGCGCTGGCGTGCAGCACTTCAATGGAGGCCTGGGTGGGACGGAATGAACCTGCATTTGGTGGGACGGAGACTGTTTGAATGCGACCAGAAGCCCAGAAGGCATGTTTGATACTTTAGAGACTCCTCATGAACCAATATATTTTTATGCAAGGTGTATACAGTATCCTTTGTAATGGGGAGCTCCAATTGACCAAATCCTGCAAGATTCAACAAGACATGCACCCGCTTTTGGATCTTTTGGGATCTTTTTCAAGCGGGCCAGGATGGTCTCCTTCTTCGATAAACCAACGGAAAACAGAATATTCATCTCACAATATATCCCACAACCACCTTCATCTTTGGTGACCGACCCAACCTTCAACGAATTGACAGCGAACTGGTGCTGGACGTTTGTTTCTGGATCGAACAGACCGCTCTGCCGTTCGTCCGTGAAAGGGGTTTTGGGACCTTTCAGCTCCCAGCAGTCGCACCCGTCACACCCGTCTGCAACGAATCTAGGCGCTTGAGCCGCTTGGGTTTGAGGGCGGTTGGTGATCACTTTGACCCAGTACCCAGATGTACCCAGTAGGAGATCATAAGAGATCACAAACTCATCAGATTTTGGGATCTATTTTGGTGGCCAATCTCCCTCGCCCTCGAGCGTCCTGGCACGTCCAACCCCCCTCGTGGAACGGCGTGGTCTGGTCTCCGAGGACGTGTTGATGGCGCGGCTCAAAGAACTCCTTCTGGAGAATCCGGCTTTAGGTGCGCGGGGAAACCGGGGCCATTCATGCTCCATATCTCATGTGGGGCCAAGCCATTTTGCTGAGATGTGGTATCTCCAACCCTTGCAGATGAGAAGCCATGTGTACTTCGATGTGTTTTAACAGAGCAAGAACCTCTCTCCGGTAGAACCGTGATTGATTGGCGCCTACTCAACTCTTCTTGGCTCAACTCTTCTTCCACCCTCTAAATCCGGGCCCCTCTCCCATGCCCTAGGATTCCAACCACCATTGATTTAATGACCTTTGCCGAACAACAATGGTCGACATTTGTTTTACAACGCGTTTGAAACTACAAAACCAGGTCAACCTTTCTTATACTGGTCTTGGAAGGCGGAATGCAGAGCGCCCCACTCCCATTGTTTCCGATGACTCACTACTGGTCCATACTCCTTTTTCCTCGAGCCGGGTCGTTGAAGGAGAACGGACGTGGAAAGTTGAAGGAGCACTTAAACCGACGGTCTGATCTATTTTCAGCTATGTTTCCAGATGATTTCTGGACTGAAAGTATAGCAGCTATTTTGATGTGTTTTTTATTTTGTGATTCACCCTGAAAGCATGGGACAAAGTTTGGGATCACGGCGCCCTTTCAACTGGTCATCGCTCCAGGCTTCCGATCACTTCATGCGAAGCTCAAGGAGGACGGCCACGGCCCATCGGCACCGGTCGACGAGTGTGCCGGCATCCGACCGGTCGAGATCTTCAGACATCGAGGCGTTGGACATCCTCATCATTCCTCATCCTCAAAACACACATGGGGCGATTGTCCAACGGCCGGTTTTCGGGGTCCTTTGATGTTTTTCGATGCGCAACTTGATGGGCATGCGTTCTCCAGTGGTTGGGAGTCCGGCCGTTGGTTCGGAGTTGGGCGTGCTGCGTTGTTTCTCAAGCGTGAGGTTATTCAAGCATTGGGGCATTGTGGTATCGGAAGGTTTCAATGTTGCTGGTCCACATGTTTATCACACAGTGCCTTGCCAGTTGGCCCAAGTGTGGACATGAAGAATCTCATGATTGGATATCCTAATCTATAGATCAACGCATTGTCCGGATCACACCTATAGACTCGTTGATGAGGATGAACTTGCCTGCGTTGCCCAATTGCCCAAGTGGACAAATTGTGACTGATTTGCAGAGAAGAGAACACGAAGATTGATTAATGGTTTCCCCGCGGTTTCTTGCATTTTCATGGAGCAAAGAATTTGCGTAAGAAAAAGAATAGCACTAAGAGTCTGCTTGGTGGTTTGTTGAATCGTTCGTTTCGATG
The DNA here is from genome assembly GCA_963970005.1 of Durusdinium trenchii. Taxonomy (NCBI): domain Eukaryota; class Dinophyceae; order Suessiales; family Symbiodiniaceae; genus Durusdinium; species Durusdinium trenchii. Next base: position 24,453 of record CAXAMN010025672.1, read on the forward strand.
CTCGTTGAACTCGTGCCATTTTGGCCTCAAGAGTCACACGAAAATGTATCTGGAATGGTTCCTGCTGGCATCCTTTTGCCTTGGAGCCTTGTGTGGCTCGTTTGTCACGTGGCTACTCACCCTGCCGCGACCTGCGGAGGGAGTTCGTGGAACTGGGCTTGGCAGCCCTTGCCTGGGTCCAGTGCTGGCCCCCCTCTGCCTTCGCGGCCCTCAAGGACTAGGCCTGGCTGATGAATTTGCTGCCCACCGACGCAGAGATCGGTAGCTGGACTACGTTGGCACAGTTCCGTCAGTGGAGCTCTCTGAAAGAGGATGTGTGGGACTGTGTGAACCACACGCTGGGAGAGATCGAACAAGTTCGGCATATGGCAAGCCTTCCGGCCAGTGTCTTGAAGCATGCAATGGGCGCCATACGAATTCCGGTGCCAGGAGCTCCAGATCCAAGATCGCTCACTGCCGCCGAAATGCTCATGCTTGGACTCTTCTGGAGAGCGTGTCGCAAAGCTGTGGGGTTGGCCGACATCGACCCTTTGACAGATACAACACCTGCATCTACCGAGGCTACTCCTGCTTCCCCGACCAAGGCGACCAAGAGGGTCAAGAGTGCAGCGATCATCGACCAGCTGGACGAAACAGAAGTCGAACCGCTGACCAGATCCGAACTCGACAAAGCCTATGCCTACCACGTCGAAGTGACAGGAGCGGAGCCGACTCACGAGGCCGAGCCCACAGCAGAACAACTTGCAGCTCTCACGGACAAGATCGTGAAGCGGGGGGGAAGCTCCGTACGCAGACTTCTCGATCTTCACCCCGTATGGATCACGGGCTCAACGACAGATGAGGACCAGATCCTATGTCTTCCAGCCGGACGGAAGCTTCAAGGCCACAGAGATCCCAGGACCGTCTTCTTTCCAAGCTTGGACGGCATGCTGGCGGGTGTTCAAGGGTGTGTTGTACATGATCCGGCATCCTGGATGGGGAGGTCAGCCGGAGAAGATGGTGGTCACTGCAGCGGTGATGGAGGAATACTTCGACCACATCGCGAAGCTCAACGAGGAATTCCCAGAGGCCTGGCACCTCATCATGCAGGCCGAGGACCGATGTCGAGGAGAAGTCTTCGAGCGCTATCGCCGCCAGCTCGGCAACGGAGGGCAAGCTTCCGATGGGGCTGGACTTCGATGCCTCCCAACCATGGGTAGGCGTCTTCGCCTACGCGGCTCGAGACACGGAATACTGGGGCAGACATGTGGTCAGGCCGGCCCATACCTTTCTCGGTCGCAGCGTGTCGAACAGAAGTGCCGAGGACATCAACGTCTCCGAGGACGCGAGGGCAGCACTCGCTGGGGTGGCCGGCAGCGTGGGGGCCCTACACAGGGATCCGAAGAGACGCAGAAGAGACTCCAAAGGCAGAGAGATCCCTCAGGCCAAGGAGTCAAAGCCTGCAGCCGGAAGCTCAGAAGACAGATCCTCAGCCAAAAGGCGAACGTCCGAAGAAGTGGGGGACGCACTACATCACGGACTACGACGGCAACGAGATCTGCTTCAAGTTCGCGAAGGGCAAGGCAGGCGACTGTGCGGAACCCTGCTCCCAGGGAAGAGTGCACCGATGTCAGCACTGTCTCGGGTCGCACGTCAACGACATGTGCCCGGTGCATGCCCTAAGTCTGCTGATTACCTAAATTTACACTGGACAAAATTTAGGTAATTTTTTTGATTTACTAAGGCAAATTTACCTTAAAAAATACGTAAATTGTAAAGTAAATTAATTTAGGTAAAATGTAAATTAATTTAGGTCGTTTAGTAAATTAATTTAGGTCATTTAGTAAAATTTTTTTGACTATGATTTCATGTCTTCTTTTGCAGTTTTTTTTAATGCATGTCTGAAGACAACCAGGTCTTTTCCAGAAGTGATCTGGGTCTGAGCATGTTGCCCGCTGTCGGCAACCATTTGATGGTCAAGTAGGATGTGTCTTCGTTTCTAGCTAGCCAGCCATGGGGGTGTGGCGTGAAGTGGAGTCATCCAGTGATGATGGCTTGGAGGAGAAGAGATGTTCTCTGGGCCTGTTGTTTCTTGTTCCATTCCATTTCTCCCATTCTATCCCATTGACACCATTTTAGTGTGCTGAAGGACTTATCTGCGCACCAATATAGCTATGTTCACTGCGAGCATCATTTTATTCGGAAAGCTTGTTCCTTGACTGTGATACAGGGGGATTGACATTTTACATCCTAGTCTGGCAAGATCAGAAATCTTATTTGGATAGGTTTGGACAAGTGGCTCGATTCCTTCAAGGGAAGCTTTGGATACATGAGCGATTGTGCCTTGGCTACTGGAATAGCACTAACTAGCAACTACCTCACCCTTCAAGGGAAGCTATGGAAAATTTTGGAAAGGTTCATGTGCCCAAGGCAGTGGTATGGATACTCCACTACTTGCTTTGCAAGGGCTTTTTGGTGAGAAGAAGACGTCCATCAAGTATTTGAACCTTGTATGAATGCATCAAACAGTGCTAGCCTCCCATGTAGCCAAATCAGGAGCAACTCTGAGAAGGATGCCACAGCACGCCGCTTTCTTCGGGATAACCATCCCACTCCAGAGCAGTGGGCACCCCAGTCTTTGCATATTTGACCGACTCCTATGATCCCTTACTTTATTGCTCAAGGTCCTATCTTGACATATTTGATGTCAAGACATCTACCTTGAGCGGCAAAGTGGGAACTTGTCAACGTTGAACAAAACCACCCTGCTTCTCCCTGCTCCTTCCTGTTCCTCCACACTTGGCTGTGCAGGTAGGGCTGTATTCAGCCGGATTTCCGTGTACTCCCTTTTCGTCCCTTCACGTGGATTCAGCGCTGCTAAAGGAGGAAGCTGCTCAGTGCTTGTGGGAATGCATTAGGCACCTGAAGGCAGTGAAACCTGCTGTAACTTGCTATGGCTTGTGACAATTGTTTTAGAAAAAGCTTGAATCTTGTCGAACATAATGGACAAAACACATACCAAAACAATGAACTTGAATCCAAGGCAGGATTGCTGGAGAATGTGCAGGGCTTCAAACGGGTCGTAGACATTGTAATGCCAGTTATCGCCAAAAACCTTCCTGGGTTTCTTGGATAAAATTCATTGCTGTCGAGTTCATAAATTGTTTGAGGACAGGTAATTTGAGGATATCCAGTTGAGCCCCGCTGTAGGTATGAGCTGAGCCTTCTGGACATTGATCCGTGCCTTGCCGCGTTAGATGTTCACTCATAAAGTATGAACGATGACAACAGCATTTGCAAAGATTCCCTACTAAACGTGACTGACCCAACCACTTCAGGGCAGACTATGGGTCTCCAATGACTCGTAGCCGCGTCTACATACTCATTGTGCGGCGTGAACTCTTGACTGCAACCGCACGTCGGGACTTCGATGCTTTTGCTCACATGTTCGCTGAGCAGTTCAAGCTGCCTCCAAAGAGCAATTGGTACCTAGAAGGAACTACTGCTGTTCTTTTTGAACAGACTTGAACCTGGTTTCTGTTTTTGTCTGCCGCTTTAAGGCAGAAGCTGCTGTTTCCAAATCACCATTGGAGGATCAATAAGGGCATCCGTGAGATGAAGAACAAGCGTACACGAAATTCACAAAAGAAGAGTCAGAAAAAGAAGTGCCTTGTTTGGACAAGGTATGGAACATCATAGGTTCATAGATAGTATCTATGATTACATCTATTATCCATGCTCAGGCGCACACATCCAAAGTGGCCTGGGATTCACAAAAAGTTTGCGGAGAAACATCGAGTCACTGGCCTGCACTTGGTGTGAGAAGCGTGCACTCAGTATAACACTAATTGGAGTGGAGTATGGTCAAGAACATGAATTAAGGTCAAGAAATCTAAAGGATGCTTCCGCCAGAAGTTCCCCTTGGCTGCACAGCAGATCACCACACGCAGGCAGGAAGATGTCTCCTGCCTGAGCCTTTAGTCACTCTTCAATTTTTCGGAGAAAACCTTGAAGTGTCAATGTGTTGGTGTTTTCCATTCTTAGGCTTTGGACAAGATAACCAAATTGTCAGCTGGCACTTTCTTGGCAGCAAACACTTCGCAAACACTTGGGCGCATGTCCATCATCTACCCTGAGTATCCGATGATGTGCATTACGTGTTGCCCTCAGTATTGTGATTTGGCAGTTCAGCATGTTTCCAAATGTCAAGGAAGGAAAGACAAGGTATCGAAAAGTATGTATCGAACCCCAGGCCACACGCCAGCATCCTGCTTTCCCGTGAGCAGCGCTTCCTATCAGGCGCTGCTCTCAGCTAGCCATCTCACTCAGACTTCACCAATCCTCACCTGCAGGACTAGAGGCTCTGGTGCTCATGGGATTGCCAGTGGATCAACTCAGAGTGGATGGTTTCCGCGATCGAGAATCTTGGTTGAAAACATATTCTATACTATATGCAGCATAGATATTTGGCAGGTACATAGAAAGATGTCCTATATGCACCCTAATGCCTCTCATGCTGAGGAGCTGTTCAAGCTAGCGGGGAATGGCATGGCTATGAGGGCATTGTATGTTGCCCAAGCCACGATCTTGAAATCGATGTGCCCACGTCTCTTGGGTAAGTACTTGGCCAATTAGCATAGGGGAGCTGACACAGTGGCCTGTGGAAACAAGTGGCTGAGAGTGAGTCTTTGTGAACAGTGTAATCGAGCAATTGGAACCTCACGTTCATTTCACATAAAAGCGGGAGAGGCTCAATTGTGTGAAATTATGCCATTCGCAATGACAAACATGTGTTACTGTGTTGCTGTAATGTTAAAACATCAATGATGTGACATGTTCATCAGAAGATAAAGACCATGATCATCCGTTTGCCTCGCTCTCCATGCCCGTTCTGTCCCGTTGGGATGATGAAGCTGACTCGTTGAAACCTGTCCATCAACGAGCCAATGTGTGGCGATATGATGATGATAGCTCAGATTCCAGTTCAGAGGCTGCATCAAATTCAGGGCGACTTGGTTGCGTTGAACCAATGGGAAAGCAACTCTGTATACAGTAATATGTATGTTCATTCTTGGTGCTTTTATCTAAGGGATACCAGAAGCGACTCTGGTGATGAGTCTTCTGGCTCAATGGGGGACCAACGTTGTGAAGTTTCTCTGAACCTTAGCAATCTCGAGTCCTATCACTCTCATCAACCCATTGGGGATGGGTCACAGTTTGCCTCAAATGGAGCAGATCCTCAAAGGATCAAGTCCCTACTCCGGAAACCGTCATGCTCTTGTGGATGCACTATTCCATTTAAGCCACTATACAAGATTCGCGTGGCTTTCTGGGGTCTCCCAAAGGCTTCCCAGGATGCAGTGCTATGGTCATTGCAATGCGGTAGTGCTCGGAAGACATCCTGGAGTATCGAAGGAAAAGGGTTCCAAGTGTTGACTTGAAACCCCGATGCTGGTTTCAACAATTGCCAATTCCCCCTTGCCGCCCTGCCTTCTGCAGGACACACAGTATGCCGCGAGAGCTGGTTGAGGCTCCTAGGAATCGGAAAAGGCAGACTGCAAAGGACGAAGCGAAAGCACCGGGGGCTGGATGACCGCTCAATCTCAGTGAGATTCTAAATCAAAAAATAGATGTTTTTCCACCTGGAATACGAAAAGACACACTTTTGGTGTCCAAGAACAATTACTATATTATCATTGCTTTCAACTTGTCTTAGGAGCAACGCCTCACTCATCGCCCCAAGCAGAATCTGTGATGTGCTTTTTTACACATCTTTACTGGACTGCGGCAGAGTCTATGGCTACAAGGTTCAATAGGGTTTGGATTGTTTTTTGCACACTCTTTTTTAACATACATGTGTTGGGAGATTTCGGAATCTTTCTTCCAAAGTGTTCAAAACTCCCCTGTGAAGGATTGAAACCTGCCAAACGGCTATGCAGTCAAAGTCGGACTCGGAACTTAGAGAAGAACTACTCCGCAAGCTTGTTGACCGAGAGCTTCTGGGTGCTACAAGACAGCTTGTTCTTGATACTGAAATCGAGCGACTTCCGGTTCGTGAGCTCCCACCAGGGACGACAGCGACACTATTTCTCATGTATCTTTCGTACATGCGCGTTTCTGGGGAGGATGCTGCCTCACGGGCTACGTTCTATGCCGTGGCCAAGAAATGGAGGCCATGCCTCCGCTTCCGACGGGCCAGTGACCATTCTATGTGTGTAGAGTGTTCTCGCTTGAAAACTCAAATTGCTAACTGCAAAGAACCTTTGATGATTGGGCAATGATTTGCAAATATTTGCAACATGTTGTTAATTTGATTTACTTCAGACTCTTTTGTTCAATTTTGGTTGCTATAGATTCCTCAGGAATTTCGCCAGCATGCACTTTTGTGCGACCAACTGTTGGGACACTACCATTTGCAGTGGCAGAACAGATCTGCCTACTGGAGGGCTAGAGCACGCTCACAATGTGAAAGAGACATAGTCGTATGCATCATCGACTCGTATGACAAATCTAAACTCCAGCTACCAGTTTGGCCTTTTGGCCGCTGCCCGAAGCGCGCAATATATGAACTCTCAAAGAGAGCCTTAGTTTTAGCAAACAGTAAAATTTTTTTTATCAACCAGGTAATGTCGTGTTGAGTGTAATTAGGCCCAGATAGGCCCAGTATAGTTTTGTTTTGGGCAACGGGGCACATCCATCAGGAGTGAGCCTTCATTTGACAGCATGCATAATGCATGGACATGGTTGCTACCTCTACATCAGCGACGAGTCGTACAGTGCTGGCAGTGACTGGCAATGGGAGTGTGTAGCATGACAAAGGTTAGGACATTGTGATTGATTTGATTATTTATTTTAGATAGACCAATTCGATTATTTTTTAGACCATTATTGTTCAAACTGGGTTTCTGTTTCCTTTGATAGACTACTGTTCCAAGGTCATGCGTTCACTGGAACGGGTCTTCATCAGAACTCGCAGGCGGAATGAGCCGTGGCCTCGGGAGCTTCTCAGCCGATTAGAGTAGTGCTTTTCTTTCAGCCTTTGTTGTGAAGTTGGCTAACTTAAAAGCTTTAAGCTCCCCTGAATTCCCTGGAGGTTTTGGCTGCAAAGTGACAATACGGTGAAGGAGTGTCGAAACACGTTTGCATCCCGTGTCATGTCTTCAATGACACAGGCAGGGGTGTGGTCCACCTCCTCGCAGAACTTTTTGGGGGGTGGGCCACACCCACGAAGACGTTGATGGAATTCTAGCTCTTTGCAAAGCTGCATTAGATTCTGCTCCGGTTCTATGGACAGCTCATGATGTTGCCAACAGATTACGAGACAAACTCCGACCTGTTTTTGCCGACCGTGGCATGGACCTGGAGGTGGAAATACCCGGGAAGGTAGCCTGGCATTGCTTAAAAGTTGCTTGAATGTTAAACCTGTTATATAACCTAACCCTCATTGACCTACCTATAGTGATCAAAAAATCAGATATTTCAGGTACGATTGTGGTCGCAGCTTGCTCCAGAGAGTGTAACCTTCAAGAACTGCTTCAAGGTTAGGAAGCTCAAACCAGGAGAGGAACAACGGCCAGTTCCACATACTTTCATCTTTTGCAAGCGCTCAGGCCAGGTTTCACAGATTCATGCTGCAATCAAATTGTTTATGTTTACTTGGCTTTTAATAGTCGCTCGGGTGTTGAATGGATGGCATTTGATGATGGCTCCCTACAAAGGCATGCCAATGGGTGATCTTCGCCTGTCAGAAAGATTGCCTCGCGCCTTGAGGGCTGACGATGCGGCTTCTGCTAGGGATGACCTGTTCTGCCTAGTAAAGGCAGAGATGAGTTCCACTGGCCTCTCCCAAGATCCGCTGCTGGTTTGGCCTGCAGCCCTTCAAAGTCAATCCAAGCGCTTCCTGGAAGTTTGCAACAGAACTGACTTGGTCCTTGAGCCTTCCCTGGACGATGACAGGAAGGATGAGATTCGACAGATAGCCAATGCCATCCGTCATGACTACCCTCATATGCTTCGTTGCGTTCATTGGTATGAATCATTGCTGAAACGTGAGCAGGCTTCTTTGGATCCTTACACCCAGCTCACTTTCCTTCGCAATGTGGCAGATGATGGACCTTCGATTCATGACTTTCAATTGGGAGCCCGTGCGCCAGCCATGAGACCACATGATCTTCAAGTTGTGTTTCACCGTCAAAGTTTCAGAGAGTGATTTAGCAGTAAGCCGGTGGGGTTGGCAAAAAAAATGTTATATGAGTTTCTGTTGAGGTGGGTCTTGCACACGTCTTGAACCACAGTTCACTCGTGACAACATTTATATATCCTTGGCCAAACTATAGCCCAAGTGATTTTCCAGTTGGGTAGCCTGAAGGGTTTTGGGTGAACATGGACACGAAAGAAGAGACATTCGAAGAGCAGCCGCCGAATTCTGACCCGATTAGTCAATTGCAGAGTTACTTCGAGACTGTTGCTTGGACGTGCTCTGGTGTTCTTCCTATGTATTTTTCTTATTTTTTTGTATCCCTAATTTAGTGTCTCTTCTTCAACCGATCTTTGTGAGTTTATAGGTTATCGCTACCAAGAATCTGGGTGATCATTTGCTTTCTGTGCACCCAGACCCTCGGACACTGCAGCAGGTTGGGGATGGGGGGCCAAAGCTGTTTGATTTATGGCGCTGGGACTCGGATTCAAACCCTGAAGGTAATTGAGTTCTATGTGACGCAGCGCTATCCGGTTCCGACAGCAAAGAAACACATGGTCCTCATTCCAAACGACAGTCTTGAAGAGTTTTGGCTGGGATTGGATGACTTCAACTACACCCCGAGCGGAAAGAACGGATGTGGGGATGGCCAAAACAAAAGACAAATGTTACACGCGTTCTAATTGGTTTTAAAACTGTTTGTCGAATAAGCCTGATCAATCAGTTTCTTGACAAATTGTGAATGAGCCCACCCTGCAGTTTATCCAAGCAACCAGCAATTTGCTGCTCATTTCAATGAGTTCCTCCTCTGCGGCTACAAGCCGTCGATGGGCTGTGTGGACTGCCGGTTTGATCATTCTGATGGCAATCGTGTACTTCAGCCTCACTCTGTGTCGTTTGTGGACGGGCAGACCAAAGTCATCATAATGTTGGCAATCGTTTGCATGTGCGGTGAGCTCCATTTTGGGGACCAAGAACTAAAGGATGCACGACTTGAGAAAGTCTTGCAATCCTTTATCAGTGTGCGTTGCAGCTTCCAGTACTTCCAGAATCCAGCGCACAACTTCCTACACAGTCTCAGAGACTAGTATCAAGAAGAGCACGTTTATTACTTTTTGTGAATCAAATAGCCATGCACTTTTTTTGTTGAAGTGTCTGACTTTGGGTCACCAAGAACTGGGCTACGTCACGAGTGAGAAGCAAACACCGTCGCCCATCGATGTGGTAGCAAACATACACCAGGCAGTGATGGAAGAGCGGAAAGCCACCCGGAATGGATCCAAGCTGCCGTTGAAAGACGTTCTTGGCGTTATCATTGCACAATACAACCGTATGACTACGATCAAACGGCACCGGATCGACGGTGCACGTAGATCGTTAATCTACAACATGCCCTTTGGTTTGATTCAAGCGTTTAAGACTTTTACTTTTATGTGCTTTGGTCTGATGAAACCTTTAAGATATGATTATCGCCTTGCATTGCATGCTCCAGGCTGCGGGGGGCCAAAAGAGCTATTGGACTTACTCCATGAACATTACGATGCATACAAGCACATGGATTCAGGAGCTATTTTGAATGGTGAAATCTCATGCAATTTATGTTGTATAATCCACACTTTCTTGAACCAGTTTAACCAGTTTTGGTTAATGGTCCCTGTTCAGGAATTCCACACGAAATCCTTTGCATGGACTACTGGGTGCCAGGGTCTACTACACGACAGGATTGCGATCGTTTCAAAGGCAAGCCCTTGTTCAAGGAGATCCTGGCCCCCACTGCAGAGACCGCAATGGCTTACTTTCGCAGAACGATTTCAGTTTCTCGGTCTTATTGCAATGTTGCTTTTGGGTGGGGTTCCATGTCGAATCTAAGAAAACACTTTCATGAAAGAACTTTTTGACAATTTTGGGTTTAGTTTGAGTTAGCGTTTCTTTCACTAACCAACATTCTCAGGACTTCACACGGAAGGTCCCAAAGGACAGCAGCACCAAAATGAAGGAGATTGGTTTTTAAAAAGTCTGTGTTTGTTGAACTAGCAGCTAGCATGAACTAGCTTGTTTCTAGATTCTAGATAGTAGATTGTGCCAGTTTCGAAACTGCAAACTTTTCCCCCTCTGTCCCTGTTGGCCAGAAAATGCATCAACTGACGGATGAGCAACACATCGCCTTGCACGATCTGGTGTGCTGCTGGGTGTGGTTGAGACCACGGATGGAGACAACATTCTCCGGGGAAGTGCTGACGAAGCACGAAATGTTCATGAACGGGCAACTTAGCATGCTATAGCCAAGTGCACTTGGCTAGGGGTGAACTGCAGCCAAATGCATTTGGCTAGGGGTGATTTGTCGCCAAATGCATTTGGCTAGGGGTGATTCGTCGCCAAATGTGTTTGGCTGAGTGTGATGGGTTTTCCAGAAAACCCGTCACTCCTAGCCAAATGCATTTGGCTAGCCTTGATAAAGGGATATAATTTATTTAAAAAAAATAAAAATATTAAAAATATTTAAAAATATTGGAAAATCAATCACTTTTAGGGATGCGGTGGGAAAGCTCCAGAAATGATGGGGTTTCCAGAAACCCCGTCACAATCTGCTGATTCTGGAACACTTCAATCATATCAAGTGGGGAGGAATAGTTGACCAGGAAATCATTGAACCTTGAAATATATAGCAAATCGTGATGGGGTTTCTGGAAACCCCGTCACTTTTGGTGGTTGGAATGGGGATGGCAAGGTGTGATTGGTTTTTTTGTTTTTTTGATTAATTTTGAATTTTATATATTTTTTTATTAATTTTTCAATATTTTGAGAAATAAACAGGTTTTGTTGTTTGGTCTTCCCTGGCAACTTCCGTCTTCCTGAGGCATCTGGATGGTGACCTGGGAGCTGCCATGAAAAGCTGTGAGCCGTTTGATTGGAATCGCCTACCATTCATTTTGGAGGTTGCTACACTTGCAATAGACCTTATGATTCTGACGTTGGTTCTGTAGGGATCTAAACTAATTGTGCTGTAGGGATCTAAACTAATTGGTACTTAGCAAAACTAGCGGTCGTTTTCAGTTCAACCATGGCCACGGTTTCAGGCTCATGGTCGCTCTATGGATGAATTCGTATCAACTCACCAGGATAAATCCAGGAATGCATTGATCAAGGCGCATGAAGCCGGCTTCCTTGCTTGGAGTGAAGAACTCAAGGCTGACCAAGCCCAGTTCATGAGCGAAAAGCTATCGATTCTTAGCAACAATGCTTTTTTGTTTGATCCATCAGTACAAATTCGAACTCCCTGTCATTCACTTTTTGAACCCCCCCGAACATCCCTGAACGAGGATGGAAAAGGAGGGGGGAGAAGAAGCGGACCAAACTTGTTGCCCAGTTGGAGGACAAAGATCATGCCAAAGATCTGTATGGGGCATGTGCCTCGGGTCAATTCCCAATTCCTTTAAGTGTTCAATGCTAAGTGCCAACGATTACCTGTGATTTGAAGCTACCACATTTTGGAATATTCTTCCTGACAGGACTGTCATAACAGGGCATGGCAATGTGTTGGTTCGTTTCTAGACACCAACTTGAAGATCTTTGCTGGGAGAAGCACTGACAGCGAAAGCACCGTCCTTCCGAACAGCCGTACGTGGATCCGCGACATCACGGTGGACATCGGAAGCTCTCCTCAAGACCATGCGGTCATTCTGATCCTGAACCTGCCAGCTCATGGAGTGGTCTCCGCATCACGCCAAACCTTTATTCTGAACTATGTGAGCAACCTGTTAGCAGATTACCCTATGAATGGAATTTGCTTTGCAGTGCACCCGAACAGGGCAGGTCAAGAGAACAGGCGGGGGGGGCCAATGGAGTTCACAAGACATGTCAGAATGATTCTGAGTGGGTTCCATGAACATAGAACCAGGAAAATATGTTCCCAATACATATCCGGAGTGCTTGGAGTCAGAACCTCTTCCATGGTCTGGGTTTTTATAGGTTGATGGAGTAGTTTGCTGAATGTCTAAGAACTACATATCACGAGTGATTCAATACAATCCACTCATCCATTTATTAAGGGCTAGCATCAAACGAGCCATATGAACAAGAATGTTTTCTCTCCATAGCAGGAAAGGTAGCAAGAAGGAAGATGGCAGTGATGAGGAGGAGATGAAAGTCAAGCAAGATGATGATTGTGATGATGCTGATGGTGACACAGATGATGAAGGTCGGCGAACTGGCAAAGATGATGGTGAGGAGTTGGTTCGCAAATTGCGGTATACTATTGAGACCTTTGCCTCATCATCAACATTTTGTTTGTGGTGATTGTAATGGGAGTTTCAACCAGTTCATAGTCTGGAAGTGCTGCTCTATTCCAAGGAGTGAATTTGCCGCCCCCCGCTCGCAATTTGAAAGTCCGCAACGTGACATACGTGTTTGATCCAGCCCCTTGGCTATTGAAGGCTCAAGCAAAATGTTACGATGTTGAACAAATGATGAATTATCGTTATGTTTTTTTTTGAATGTGACTTATAATGGACATGTCTTACATGCTTTGGAAGCAAGGACTCTGTGTATGGAAAGCGAGAAGGCGCTTTGGCGGGAATGTGCATCATCAGCAACCATCCAAAAAACATCTTCAAGCAATCGAAAGGGTACAAGACTGGGGTGGTTCATGGCATCACCATGCTTGCGAGAGCTGCGATGGTCAAACCCGATGTGCCTTGGCCCGCATTTCCTTATATGTGTCCATCGCCCTCAATGCACACCCAACCTTGGTTCCCAATTCCATCGCCCACAATGCACACCCAGCCTTCACAGGCGATCAGCCCACAGGGGAAGACTCCACTGCCTCATTTGGGCAGAGCTTTTACTGATGTGCAAGAGATGAAGCAGGCTTCTTGTCTCAAACCATTTTTTCAGGTTTTGAATCGGATTGTTAAACAAAAACAAGCTATAATAGGTGAAGATGGTGAAGATTTGCATGGTCTTGGTTTAGCCGGGGCCCATTGTAAGGTGGCAGGGGGGCATCGACTTCATTGACAAGACTCTGCAAGCCTTTGATGTCCCAACAGTGAAAGGCAAAGTGCTCATCGACATGTATGGCAGTGATGGATGGGCTGCCTTGAGCTGTGTAGAGGACTGATCACGCGTTTCTAAGTGGCAGTTGCCTTAAATCTCATCACCCCAAACATGATCAGAAAATTGCATCGGTGTTGGCCATTACCGTTGCCACAATTGCATCATGTATACAAAGTCAACACATAAACCCCTTTCATGCTGGCAGATTGGCAAACCTTGGATCATGTGATTGACGTTGACCGCGGTTAGCCAAAGTTACTTCCACTTGAGTTGGGGGGCCGGGCTGTCGCATGTTCTGACAGTAAGAAGAACCTAACATCTACTACATATCAGCTCCGTTTTTTTGCAGTTCATGTCCTCATCAATGCTCGAAGCCATTGCTCAGTACCAACACTGTTATCGGTCCATCGGCATTTTGAGGATGACGTTTTGGGTAGTGGAACATCCTAAAAAACAACACTTCGTAATACAGTGTTGAAAGATGCTTCACACCTCTCACACAACACTGTGGACAAAAAATCTGATTTCCTCCAGGAAATTGGAAAGGGAAAAACTATGGTCTGCGGGACTTTGTGCATTGACCATTCAGGCCAGGAACTCCTGGCTCGAGTGGCCAACAGAGTATATGAAGATTGTCGATCCGGCGTTTTGAGTCTACCTGCTTGTCCAGACTTTGCCCCTGTGGTGAATGCGCTGAAGTGTGGCAACACTGCAGACCGCTCTAAGTCCTTTCGGGTTTCAGCTCAGCAACATGACCGCCTTTTGGTTCTAGAGTCCTATGCCAAGAAATGGCTCAACACGGAGAGCACACAGGAACGGGCGCAGAAGCTCATCGATGAACACAATGCAGAGTACAACCCTGTGGAACAAGGTGGTCAGTTCTGGATTGCAGAGAGGACCGACCTGTCACTGCACCCTCCTTCACCCACACCTCTGCATTGTGGTCATCGATGATCTTCTGCCCCCTTTTCTGTGTGAAATCCGTGTTGCGCCTCACTAGATGATGCGATAATAAACCAGGACATATATATTTACTGGTTGGATGCCCACCCAAGTCGCCCTCACACCTTTCCTTCGTTGAGTGTAGGACCGAGTCCCCTGAAGAGGATGGTTCCAAGTCTGAGCCGCCTGCCAAACGGGTCAAGCTGGAGCAAATAACGTCAGAAGAGATCGCCAAGCTTCCCAATGTGCCACTTGTTTAAGATACATTGAATGTTTGGCAACCGATTAAAAATGTATGACATGAAGCGGTATAACTAGATCTAGAGTCTACAATAGTCTACATCAATCTCTAATCTAATCATTATCATCATCTATCATCCCATCAACCTCTATCTAAGGAAGAAGCTCTCTGTGAACAATGCATGCGATTGGCTCATTGCTGGGGAGGAGGGTGAGCACCTGTTTGCATCCTCCCGTAGCCGAAACCAGTTCATGCAAGGTCGAGAGATGTACCTAGCCGACAACTGTTATTGAATCAATAGACTCCTTTTCTTACCCGAATTTTCAACGCATAGACTCCTTTTCTTAACACCTCATGTGCGTCAACAACCCAGGTTCTCCTTTGGACCAGGTGAATGGCGGGACGCTCAAGTGCCCTGTTTTTAAACCACAGTTTGAATGATGCGAGTGCCAATCAAACCAAATTCGCTGCGCAGTTTGACAAAGTGAACTTTTCTTCCCAAGGAGGCGAAGGAATGTATGGAAAACTCAGAGGGGAGATGGTTTTCCTTCAGCATAAAGAATGACAGCCATGTGATCTTGGAAAAGAAAGGGCTTCCTGATCACTTAAGCAAAATCGAGAACCTCGATATCTCTGTCACCGTGGACAGCATCCTGCATGATTTGCAGGATGCGGGTGAAGTTTCTAGACTGAGTTTCTAACGTGGGGTATCTTGTTTGGGTGAGTTGGGAATTTGTTGGAAACTTTAGGGACCGCCATCGGGAATTCAGGCGAAGGTGGAGGTGTCCCATCATGAGCTTCAAGATGGTCAGTGGCAAAGCGTGAAGCCTTTGGTCTTTGTCTTGGACGAGCCGAAGGAGGAGAAAACCAAACGTGAACGTGGGAAATCCCAGAAAAACAAGGGCGGGCCTCAAATGACCATCAAGAACTTCGGGGCATGGATCAGCGTGACAAAGCTCAAGACCTGCTCAGACACTGTGTCCATTGTATGGCGGTGCAGGTCTTTAGTCTGAAAAATAAAATTTGTTCAGTCCACCACTGGATTTGGTTTAGCTTTTTCCTTGAGCTTCTAGCCTGTTCTAGCCTGTTTCCTGGCCTTCCTTTCCTTGATCCGTTGACTAGGTTGGATGCGAGTGGTGGCAAAGGTACCAAAGTCTTAACACCGATCCGGCCAACACTTTGCCTGGGTCAAGCGATGGATCTGAATGAGGACAATGTGCGGCTGATGTAGATTCAATGTCAGGTTCCCTAAGCAGCTATGGAAATGTGTGGCATCCATCCAGCCACCCTCAGCACGTTTGGGGAACGAATGCCCAAGACAAACAAAATTGCAGCACTGAATCATTGAGAGGTTTTCTATATGCAATAATATAATATATGGTTGATGTGTAGAGCTTATACGAGGTGTGCGGCTGGGGTGCACAGTATGACAGGTGGATCCAACAATGTAGGGGGGCACACGTGCCTACACACACTCGAAGGAGTGTGCTTGAGGAAAGGGGATGGGCTGTGGCTGACAGATCATGTTTCACAATGCTTACAGTAATACGTTATTCATAAATAATGGCACTAAAATTATGGCATATTGCAAAACCGAACCATCATTGTGTCACTTCTAATTGTTCTCGAACTGGTGTCAAGTTGGTCCACAGCCCTGATTCTTCGCATCCTAGCCACAAGCAGCGTGTCTGGGAGGAGAGAGCTAGATAAGGGAAAAGGCTGCTTATTGGATTGTATTGTCATATGGTTACATGGCATACGTCACATTTAGATTGATGATCTGCAAATATCTGCAGCATTGTGTTTGAGATTGGGGTCATATAGAGCTGGGCAAGTGCTACAGTACCCATTGCAATGGCTTCCCAGCGTGTGGACACTGATGATGACAGTGTTCAAGAAATGCCGCTCACCACTTCCTTTCGACCTCCAGCTCCTTGACTCACAAAATATAGTAGTTATGTCTAACAACATTGCATGTAGCATGGGAATTGAATGATAGTAGGCCTTTGGGGTTTGAACGACCATGCCCTCGTCAGGCCTTCAATATGCAACACATCATGTCCTCGACATCTTCTGCGACCCCACTGCGCCTTCCAACAACCTCGGTGCCTGCATCTGCTGCCAAAGCATGTGCACCTTCCACCACAGATGGGAAGACACAGGGGAGTTCAGGCTGGGTGGTCAATTGTATCCAGGGTCTTGAGCCTAGTGGTGATGGTATTAGTTTCACTGTTTGTTGGTTGTTCCAGGAGTGATGTCGCATGGTTTACCTGGCCGAGTTGGTGGCTCTTCCGAAGATTCTTCGGACAAAGGTCCGAAAACCACTGTGCCCATGAAGAGACCTGCATCAAAAGGGAAAAATAAGTCTAAGGGTTCCAAAGGTGATTCTGAAAACAAGGACGCTGACCATGCACCGTTGGGGTTGGGGGAAGAAGATGATGATGATGACTTTGGAGCTGGAGGGTTGGGTTCTGATGAGGATGCAGGAGGGTCTGACATCCCCAAAGATTTGAGAAAGCGGCCTGCTGCAAAGCCGTCACCGGGATCGAAGAAGAAGCCAAGAAAGTCGGCCAAAAAGAACGCTTTTGGTCAGGAGCTGCCATATCAAACATCGCTCTTTTTGATGAGAAGATTCATTCAAACCCTTGACACAACAAAATCACCCTATCTGCGGGGTCCCTGCGTCTCTGTTTTGGAGGAGAATGCATCCTTGTGGGATGATGCTATGCAAGTTGAGCCACTTCCAGCGTCAAGGAATGTGTCTCTTGGAACAATGTGTACCATTGATAGTCACAATTGATATTCAGTGTATTTCAGTGTAGCTCCTTGACCACCACTTTTGAGGCAATCTGGCCTGGATTTGTCCAACTTGGGCAATGAACCTGATGGAGGGATGGATTGGCCAGACAATCAATTGGGGCTTCCCACACCGGAGTCCTCCTTCAAGGGCGAGTGCATTCCCTCACCACTCCCCAACTTGGAATCTTGAAGGCATTCTTCATTAAAAAAGGTACCTTTCCCATTGAGGTCTCTGACCACAAGCATGCCCAACTGAGGAAACATGCCTGGTTGAGATGCATCAGGATGGTGAGCATTGCGCCATTCCTGAGATTGGGACACCGCTGGTCTCTTGGCAACATCATATCGTGCACACACACATATGCCAATGTGCAATGCATAAAGGGTGCCCCAATGTTCCCATTTGTTGCTACACTAAAAGCTTTGTTTCAGGTATTGCCTGATGTCGCAGCAGAGCGCGCATCCAACGAAGAGGTAGGACTTGTTGTGCAGGTTGATGATTGAACGATATTAAAAGGCACAAGGCGTTTTTCAATCGCAGCATTCACTCCACCGTTGCAGGTTTGTGATGATGCATCGCTGAACCTGAGCCTGGAGAATATCCAGAGTTCTCAAGCACGGGTTGTTCAGGCTTTCCAGGAAGCAGCTGCGGAGCTTGAGGAAGGGTGGGTCAACAGGGGTTTTGTGGAGCTCACCTTAACAGCAATTGGACATTCGTTGGATGCCATTGATCGCGCACTGGATCCACAGAACTTCCAGGAGTTTCCACCTGTGGAGGAACTGCCAGACACCTTGCTCGATTTAAAGAGCGACACCCAACCTGACACGGATCAGCATGAGCAACCGCCTGACTCGCAAAGGCCTGAGACCATGCAAGTGCCTGACTTGCAATGCCCTGACACCCTGCAAGTGCCCGACTCGCAAAGGCCTGAGACCATGCAAGTGCCTGACTTGCAATGCCTTGACATCCTGCAAGTGCCTGACTCGCAATGCCCAGACACCCTGCAAGTGCCTGACTCGCAATGCTCTGACACCCTGCAAGTGCCTGACTCGCAATGCCCTGACACCCTGCAAGTGCCTGACTTGCAATGCCCTGAGCCCCCACAAGTGCCTGACTTGCAATGCACTGAGGCCCAACAAGTGCCTGACTTGCAATGCACTGAAGCCCAGCAAGCGCCTGACTTGCACACCTTACCTGAGCCAGAAACTGCAGATGCCAAATCTGCAAGCACCATTGATTCCAGCGCTGAAAGCAATTATCCCAACCAAATTGTGGAGACCGCGAGTGGTTCAACGGAGCACCCAAAACATGGTACAGGCAAGAGAGCTCAAAGCAAAGCAGCGGCAAAAGCAAAGGCGCTTTCAACTCCAAACAGCAAAGCAAAGGCCAAACCAGCAAACACAAGCAAAGCCTCTACATGTCGTCCAAAGCAGGGTGACCAGGAACCACCACTCACAAAAGATTCAGACAAGGATGTGCTTAAAGCAAAACTGCACTCAGTATCTTAGCCGCTGGATAAGTAATTTTTTCATCTCTGCGTATCCACCACTTTTCATGTATTATTTCAAGCATCAGGCTCACAACTCCTATATTGTATCTCACATCTCAGGTCTATTCGTCTGCTTGGAAGGCTGCATCCATGAAGGACTCGGATGGAAAAGCACGCCGTGAACATGCTTATGCAAAGCGAAAGGAGTTTCTTTGGTCCAAAACTTCATGTGTCAGAACAGGAGTTTTTACGGCGCATGTGAAGTTATGGTACATATGTCATTTTCCCTTATGCTTCACTTGAACCAAATGCTTTTATCTAATCTTTACTTCTCTCCAACTGTCCGTTTGTTTCACTTTTGCTTTCACTCTTTCTATATTTAAGTCTGCACGAGTCTTTCTTTATTTCTGCTTGTCTGTGCGTCTCTTTATTTTTCTTTATGGTGTCCTTCTTGCTTGTTTGCTTGCTTGCTTGCTTGCTTTGCTT
>CAXAMN010025672.1:43648-91643 GCA_963970005.1 Durusdinium trenchii
TTGCTTTGCTTGCTTTGCTTGCTTTGCTTGCTTGCTTGCTTGTGCTCTTCCTTCCTTTCTTCCTTCCTTCTTTCCTTTCTCTCTTTCTCTCTTTCTCTCACTTGCATTGTCCTAAGGTGGATTATCGAGAATGGGTGTGAGGGTCTGGATTGGCTCCAGAGCTATTTGAAGTGAGTGATGAACATACATCACAATCACATGTGATGCTGGGATTAATGCATCCATGGATCATTCGGGATCTGGACGTTGAAGGCGATGAAAATGGAAAGCCGCTGCAGCTCTTGGGGCGGGCGATTCAACAGTGACTCCCGACCCAGTCCCACATTGGAAAGGACCCAGATAGAGTTAGACTTGCTTTTTAAAAAAGTTTTGGTTTCCTAAAGAAAATCAGTGATCATTGTAGGCTCATCCAAAAAAAGAGCACCACCATACTTGAGACCACACTTGTTTTACGTGAGATTCACCACTGCCTTTACTTGAGCCAACCCTCTCTTACTTGAGAACAGCAGCGCCTTTACTTGGAAGTTGGCGTTGCGCAAGTAACTTTTTGAACTTGGCGTCCTTGCTCTTGTCCTTCTTGTTGACTTCATGCATTCCTCACCCTGATCGGTCATGCTCCAGCTCTTCTTCCTCAGGTTGCTCCTCCTCCTTGTCCAGTGCCTTTGCCCAACAGCTTCCCCCCTTGGAACTAGAGCCCTGCCCTTTCTTTGGTTCTGCTTTTGCAGCAGCAGCTGGTCGCTTCAAGGTTGGTTTGTCACCATCCTTTACCTTCTTGTTCTTACCCATGTTTGAAGCCGCTTTGGCCTTTGCCTTGGCCTTGATCTTAGGCTTTCCTTTAGCATTTCCTTGAGCTTTTGGCTTTGCTGTGGCTGGCCTTTTGAAGGCCTTCGATGGTGTCTTAGGCAGATCTCCCTCCTGAGAAGCAGCCAAGAGATCTTCAGTCTCACCAATCTCTTCATGCACATTGGACTGGCTCATGAGGCCAAAAAACACGATGAGTCCACACACTTGTGAACTTCAAAGCAGCTGTCATGAAGCAAAGCTTCCTAAACCTATACCTGAGTCTCTTCAAGTGGCATCACATGCACAATCACAAGGCACAAGTACCAAGACATGGACAAACTCAAGCGCATCACTTGTCACAGGTAAAGAGCTCAAGTGCAAGTCCTCGAGTACAAGAACAAGTCACAAGTAAGATTGAAGTTAACCTTATCTCAAGTACAGCTCCCCAAGTACAAGTTAACCAAATACACAAGTACAATTTGAGGCCCTCACAACCCAGACTGTTATCCAGTTGAGAGCTCTGTTCAAAGCTGACAGTGGGAAGAACCCCCAAAACCTATCTATCACCCCTGAACACCTCTCACACCACCTACAGCTCAAGCGCAACTGTTCATACTCACAGAGATGGGTCAGCTTTCCCTGTAGATTTTGCTGAGGAGCTTCGTCTTCTTCGCAAACCTGACAGGAACAACAGTGATTACATACATGGACATCTCAACTGCAGCTCAAGACACAATGCTTTCATCAAATCAAGTCTTCCTCAAGTACAACTCCAAACAAAGTCCTACACAGAGTGGGTCTATTTTTAACTGTTTTTTAATGATACGGCGACCACCGAGATCTACACCTCAAGTACAATAACAAGACACAAATGACTCATGAATGTACAACTGTTGACCCATCCTCCCTCTTCATCCTGGGCGACATCGATGATTCTGAGGAGGGTGTGTTGGGTCCTCCTGCGCAGCCTTTTCTTTTCTTTCTTAACATCTTTGGATGACCCCTTGCCCTCATCTCCCTGGCCCTCCTCTGGTTCTGTAAGCTCTGCCTCCACATTCTTTGCCCTCTTCTCTGCTTCTGTCTGGCCCTCCTCATTGCGCTCTTCTTTCTCCTCCTCTTCTGTCTGGTTCTCCATCTCCCCCCTGCTCTTCTGCATCCTTCTCTGGTTCTGACTTCTCCTCCTCCTGGTCGCTCACCTTCTCTGGTGTCTCTGGCTCTGAAGGTCATACATGAGAACCTTGGCCAAAGTACTAGTATGCTCCACAGTCCTAAACCTTGGACACTAGTCATCCACAAGCAAAAAGTCATACATGAGAACCAGGGCCACAAGTAATCCACAAGTGCAAGTTGACTTGATTTTGAGCAAAAAATCATAGCTGAGAACCTTGGACACAAGTAAGCATTACTTATCCACAACTAAGTTTTGAAGAAGTTTTGGAGAACATTTGCAGAACTTTTGATGAACTTCATAGATTCTTTCAAATTTTACATTTACACAAAAAATTAGGTAAAAACAACCTAATTTCATCAATTTTTGTAAATTTACTAATTCAGTAAATTTAGGTAATCAGCAGACTTAGGGTGTCAAGAAGAACCCGAAGGGTGCTGGAAAGAAGAAGTCGCAAAAATGCCCCAAGGAAGCCGACAAGCTGAACCTGAAGGAGGAGACACCCATGAATCTGACGGGAAGTTGGGAGGACATCCCGCCTACAAGAGATGCAACACGACAGCCAGCAAGTCAGCCGCAGATCGCAAAGCAGCGGATTGAGCGACCCACCAAGGCCAAGTTCAAGTTCCTGGAGTTGTACGCTGGGTTCAAAGGCTTCACCGCTGCTGTGGTGGAAGTCAATGGAGACCAGGTGGAGGCCATGAAACCGCTGGAGCTCTACGATGGTTGGGATATCCTCACCCCAGAGGGCTTGGAAGAGGCCAGAACCATGGCCAGAGAGATGCGGACCACGTCCACGTGGCCATTCCATGCCGAAGCTACACCAAGGCCAGACAGTCCGATCAACACGGGCACGTGGCGACAGTGC
The DNA here is from genome assembly GCA_963970005.1 of Durusdinium trenchii. NCBI lineage: Eukaryota > Dinophyceae > Suessiales > Symbiodiniaceae > Durusdinium > Durusdinium trenchii. The sequence continues at coordinate 46,468 of CAXAMN010025672.1, forward strand.
GCACCGAAGCGCAACCAGAAGGCTGGGGATCCGGTGGCAGAGGAAGGGAGCAAGCATTTGGCAGCGGTCGAGATCATCCTCATGGAGGCAGTGAAGGGAGGCGCCACAGTCTCCGTGGAGAACCCGTGGGATTCGTTCTTGTGGGAGACCGCGAAGATGAAGAAGTTGGAAAAGCGCTTGGGCCTTACGGCGGTCTACCTCGACCAGTGCGCCTATGGTGGCATGTCAAAGAAGCCCACCAAGATCCTCACCAATGCCCCATGGATGCAAACAGTCAATCTCACCTGTGGCCAAGTGCGACAACACAAGCACAGCAAACTGGAAGGCAAGGTCTGGGACCCTGTCACCAAAGGAATGGTCTGGAAGACCTCAAGAGCAGCGGAGTACCCATCCGGTCTCTGCCATGCATGGGCCAACGCCCTGAAGACATACCTTCAAGAAGGTCACGGCCAGCAGCTGCTTCAGAAGAAGACCTTCGAGAAGGTGGGGTTGCATCAGAATGTGCTGGTCAGAGCGGATTTGAAGAGATCCACAGTGCCAAGCCCGCTCACAGCAGAACCCTCCGGACAACCAGACGACAAGGCCGTCAAGCTCCTCACCGCGAAGGAGCGAAGAGAGGCCGAGAATGAAAGAGCCATCGGAGGACTAAGGAACCCCAGAGCTTCAGTGGCGAGGAATTCACACCTTCGCACCACAGGGCTCAAACTGAGAAGAGTCCTGGATGCTGCTGTGACTCCAGAGGCGCTACATGACTTTCAAAGCTGCCCCACGGAGTCGCCTTTTTCACCCGAAGCCATGGCGCAGGTCAGAGAAGCCCTGGCCACAGAGTTTTCAACAACAGCCACGCACAGCGGCTATGAAAAGAAGATTCTGCAAGCACTTTTAGAGCAGTCGCATGACCCAGATGCTTTCGTGATCCCTAAATGGTTGAATGAAAGTTTCCCTTTGGGCATCATCCACCCAATCCCACACACAGGCATCTTCCCTCAGACTGAAGACGTGTCCGCCGAATGTCGGCTTTGTGCGGGAGAGTGGTGAAGGATTGGGACGGGACTGCACTTAACTACGAGTCATTTTATGAGGCCGGTGAAAAGGCCCAATTCGAGCTCGATCGAATGATCAACGAGGGTTGGCAGAATGCATGAGCACCTGGCCTCAGGTAGTTCAACAATTCGGTCCAGAGGCGCGGCTGACACCGATAGCATGCATCATCAAGCAATCACACGGCAAAGAAAAAGTCCGGTTGGTAGTTGACATGCGGAGAAGCTCCGTAAACGGGCTTATGACCGTAAAAGAGAGGGTCATCTTGCCACGTGTGAGTGATGTTGCTAGAAGTGTTCAAGCCCTAGCCTGTGAGGACTCCTATTTGTTAGAGCTACTTTGCATTGATTTTAAGGATGCCTTTTACAGGATGCCTTTTACACGATGCCTGCACACCCAGAGGAACGCGGCTATTTAATTGTCAAGGACATGCACGGAAGATACGTGTGCGTCAAGGTCTGCGCGTTCGGGCTCGCTAGTGCACCTCTTTTTTGGTGCAGGCTGGCAGCCAGCATAATGAGATTGGCACAGGCAACCCACCACGATTGGGAGGATAGCCTGTTACGTAGATGATCCCATCATTGTAGCATGTGGACGTACTCCCTTGGATCGTACCGTAATCATGCTACGTAGCATCCTCAAGATCCTGAGGGGGTTTGAACTGGAGTGGATCGGCGTCAAGCTCGCCATACCGCACGGGCTCCCTCGTTCGTTTGAGGTTGAGCTTGCGGCAGACAAGGTCGACAAGCTCAAGGAGGCTCTCCGAGGGTTGTTAGATCAGCCCATGGTTCCCGTGAAGATCCTTCAAAGGACCACCGGAGTTTTGGGTTGGTTATCAAGTATCATCCCCGAAGTGAGGCCATGGCTCGCAATGCTTTGGGCAGTGTTGACACAAGCACTTCATCAAGAGGGGCCCAAGAGAGAGCGCACTCGTGAGCGCAAAGGACTAGTTTTTCGACGTCAGTTGGAGCATGCTGCACGATTTTTGTTGGCTCTTCTCTGCAACCTGAACGGCCCAACTCTCAGGCACACATACCGATTGCAGCCGCAGGAGGTTCGATGGTTCAAAATTGAGACAGACGCCTGTCCGACAGGAATGGGTGCGGTGCTCTACTTCGTGGGTAAACCCTTGATGTTTTGGGCCGACACTATTTCGGACGCAGACCTAGGGTTGCTGAAAGCCGAACGCATCCCGGATTACCAGACAGAGTTTGAGATGTACACGATTTTCCTCAGTCTGAAGGTTTTCTTGCCTTTGGTGCTACAGCCCTTCGCTATCTTTTTGAGAACTGATAACAGTGCCTCGCTTCACGCATGTCTTACTTACAAAGCCAAGTCTCCCCTTCTCACACATCTCACTGCTGAGTTCATGCTAGAGTTCCTATGCAACGGGTGGATCCCACCTCGTGGCGAACACGTGGCTGGAGTGCTTAATGACACAGCTGATTCAGGCCGGGTTGGCGCAGGTGAAACGGGTGGAGGCGCCTCCACGCGACATCCGCCAGACTGAAGACAGCTTGTGAAAGAAAGGGGAGTTTACTTGCGACACTGCGTCTCATGTTGGCCAGGAAATCCAAGTAAAAGTAAGTAAAATCAACTGCAGTCGTTTGCTTTGGTGTTGGTTCTCGTGCACGGTCGGTCGTGTTTCGTAAGTAAAACCAACTGCAGTTGTTTGCTTTGGTGAAGTGTCTCGTTCACGGACGTGTTTGAGCTTCGGGGTCCTTCGCAGTCACTTGCCAGTCGGATCTTTTGGTTGAGCCTAATGTAGTTGCACACTTCACTCGTCTAGTTCGAGTTGTGTCCGAGTGACTAGGTTGATCGAGTGTGACTTAAGCTTGACTGACTGATTTGATTTGAACTGAACCGCATGAACGGAGCGAACGGGCTCAAAGGTCGAGCTCGAACAGTCATGGGCTCGATGTTTTCGCGCGGTGCTGACCGCGGGAGAGGAACGTGGTTCCCACCTTTTGCTTTGAGCATATACCTCCGAACGGGGTGGCTCTCATTGCCAATTCGACTGGAGGTGTCCAGACTGTGACCCTGAATGGTGGAAGTGGGGAACAGCTGCTGGGAGCAGCGTTGAGGCAGGTGAGCTCCGAGGTTGGAAGCCATCCAAACCCGACTACTCCTGAAGAAGCCCTGGTGCCGCTGGAAGAGGTGGCATCTGGCTCAGCCGACCCGGTTGTCCTCGCCAGCTCAAATCAGCCTCAACGAAGGCGACCTGGGGCACCTGTCACTCCCAGTGCCACACCGGCTCAAAAGCGTTGGAGAGGAAGTGCTTCTGATGCCATCGCCATCGCCTGCTCTGACAAAGCCACGCAAACCGCCATGGAGACGTTCCAGGAGGTGGTGTACGCACCCGGCACCACCCGCACCAAGAGTGCACTGTTTAAGCTGTGGACGGACATCCTGAATGCCCGGGGTCTCGCACCACTGCCAGTTGACCCCAACAAACTCAACATCGTGAGCTCGGTGCTGAGGGCTGCGGGCTTCAGATCGGCCCCGACATACCTCTATGAGGCCAAGGACTGCCACGTGAGAGCGGGCTACGCTTGGTCAGACGCGCTCGACGTGGCACTACGTGATTGTCGGAGGGGCCTCACCAGGGGTATGGGCCCGCCCTGCAGGGCCTTGGAGATCGAGCCCACATTATGGGCACGTTTGCCGGAGCATCCGGAGACTTCGTGTGGGACTTGGCCGGCCGTGAGAAAGTATGTGTGGATCTTAGGCACGTGCTTCTGCCTCCGCGAGGTGGAGTTGGGCTGCATCATGTTCAATGAAAATGGAACTCCCTGGTCGCAATAAACCTGACGGTCTCCAAGACGGATCAGTACGCTCGTGGATGCAAGCGCACGCTCGGCTGCCGCTGCAACACCAGGGAGTCGGTCGTGTGCCCGTACTGCATTGCTTGCGTGCTGGTGAACCATCAAGAAGTGATGTTGGGAGTGGAGCACGGCTCCGAGGATGCGGCCAACTATCCCCTGGTGGGTCAGGAAGGTGATCCAGCGAAGGTCGTATCGAAAGAAGCCATGCTAGCGGCTCTGCGAGAGGATGCTGGCTACCTCAAGGACAAAGGCTGGCTCAAGGAATCGGATGATCTGAGCTTGGTCTCTGGCCATAGTCTCAGAAGGTCAGGTGTGAAGCATTGGGTGAAGGCGGGAGTGCCCGAAGAGCTCATCATGTTCCTCACGAGGCACTCCAGCTCGGCGGTTAAGTCCTACATCGAGGACGCCAGGGAATCCTGGGTGGTGGTGCGCAACCAGATCGCCGAGCAGTTGAGAGCTTGCAAGATCGCATCGCCGGGCTGGCGGCCAAGGTGAACACGCTTGAGGAATTGATGGCAAAGATCTCCGAAGAGCAGAAAGCGCAGAAGGCCATGGCACACTTCGATGAGGACTCGGTGAAGTCCTTGCTTCGTGCCTACCTGAGGCCACCGGTGGTGACGAATCTTGCCACCCTGAAGTTTCATGCCGCTTCAGTGTCAAACAGCCAGTTGGCGCCGAGCCGCTGGCAAACAGCGTGCGGTTGGTGCTATGTGGCAGCAGGACAACTGGTGAAGCCAGCGGCGTCCTCTGAAGAGATTCCGCCGGAAGCCACTCCATGCACTAAGTGCATGAACTACCTGCCGTACTGGGCAGCAGTATAGGACACCCACCGAATACGGCTCGGAAGCAAAAGGAGAGTTCTTGTGCGTCCTAAGTGTTTGAACAAGTCTGTTTTTAAAGAAACAAGGTAGGCATTTAAGTTGGCCTCGACAAGTTCAGCGTGCTCGAAACGTTCAGCCAGTAAGTTTGGCCTAGAGCACGTTATCGAGGCCAGAAGGACGCGCTTCCGACGAACTTTCGATAAACGGGAGCCCAGCGGCGAGTCGAGTCGAAGTGTTGTAAAGGCTTAAAGGTTTGGAGGCGGGTAGTAGGGGAGTGCAGACGACTGTGCGGTTTTTTATGGAGCAAAGATTTTGCGTAAGAAAAAGAATAGCACTAAGAGTCTGCTTGGTGGTTTGTTGAATCGTTCGTTTCGATGCTCGTTGAACTCGTGCCATTTTGGCCCCAAGAGTCACACGAAAATGTATCTCCCTCCACCAACCCCTGACGCCTCCAGAGCGATAAGTTCTTCATGATAAGTTCGAGAGTTCTTGTGCGTCCTAAGTGTTTGAACAAGTCTGTTTTTAAAGAAACAAGGTAGGCATTTTAGTTGGCCTCGACAAGTTCAGCGTGCTCGAAACGTGCAGCCAAAAAGTTTGGCCTAGAGCACGTTATCGAGGCCAGAAGGACGCGCTTCCGACGAACTTTCGATAAACGGGAGCCCAGCGGCGAGTCGAGTCGAAGTGTTGTAAAGGCTTAAAGGTTTGGAGGCGGGTAGTAGGGGAGTGCAGACGACTGTGCGGTTTTTTGTAGGAAAGAGGCTTACCCGGCTTACCCATAATTTGTGTTCTAGGGTGGACAGTGGTTCTGAGGAAACGGAGGGTTCGGGAATCTGACGTACATTCAATTTTGACCCATTTGATGCCTGGTACAGCAGTTTGACTTTGTGTATTGTAAGGAGGAAGAGGCTGATTTCATGAAGGCATTCGAGGGATGTCACACGCTCAAACATGGAAAACACATCAACAGCACCATCGGATCAATTGGTCCCTGGTCTCAGAAGAGAAAAACGAAGAAACGACACGACACATCGCCGTTTCACCTAGGGAGGTGGGTTCCTCCTACTTTCAACGCCCCGAGCTGGAGCCACCGCAATTTGGAAAACGTAGCAATTGTCAGTTGAGCATGAGGACGAACGGGCGCCGCCTCGTATTGGAACGCGGATGTTGGATTGTTTCAGAACGAGGACGTAGGATCAATTGGGAACTCGCACGCGCATGGTGTTCTACTTTGCTTCTTTGTGCGATTCTCCTTGGCGGATCAAATGTGAAAGAACGGAAGGCTTGACAGGTTTCCACTGCTTTCTGCGCTTGTTTTCTGATGTTTTCCAGCCAACGATAGCCAAAGCCTTTCCAGCCGCGTGCACGCTTACTGTAATCTGTTGTTCCAAATAGATCCACCCTCTCTTTCCAAGCCACACTGTGTTACTTGACCCAGCATTGTTCTCCTATGGTGCGAATGCCGCAGGTCTGTCGCCAACCCCACCCTCCCCCCACCAGCCCCTACAGTAGAGAGTCGTTCCATAGTTGAATCCTGGCAATACGGCCGTATCATAGGTAAACCGCCCTTGTTTCTTCTACACACCGGCTTTTCTTTTTGCATTAAAGGCTGTATCAAAGCTTTACAGAAGGCAAATTTGCCCAAACAAGGGCGCAAGTCGAGTTTTCTGTTTTTTTTGCGACCGCATAAGGCAATAACAGTCGAATTTTCACCTTCTACCACAGATTGTGTAAAGCAACGGCGGCGGCGGAACTTGGAATGTGAGCAAGCAGTCCTGGCAAAACTCGTGCACTATGTCCTTTTTGGATGGGGAATTTGTTTTGTCACCTGCTCGTTTCGAGCCAGCTTTAGAAAACATTTGCAGCACGTTGTTTGTATGTTCGGGAAATGAACACGCGCACTGCTGGACATGTGCCCCCCCGCACCCACACCCACACGTAGACCAAACTTTGGTCAAATGATCAGATTTTAACCTGATTATAGGCTTTTGGTGTTGGTGAAACATGGAAACAAAGCTGCAAGGGCTTTGCCATATCATCAGTCCCACCAAGTCGACAAAATTTGTTGGACTTACCAATGATTCGCCCCTCTGTTTTTTTTGGGCGCGCAAACCCAGCACATCTCGAGAACCGACTTGGGAACACAGAAACAACGCAATTGGTTTACAAACGGCATTTTCCTTGGTCCGTTTTTTGTTCCTGATATAGAAACGAGCGTTCGGAGATCGGGTCGAGCAGACGAGTACCAAATTCAGTGGCGCGTAGGCCGCGTATGTGAATACCGTTGAGTTTGGTGATTCTCTTCTGATCTGGGGGGTTTTACCCATGTTTGCTGGGGATTTATTTATGTTTCGCCCGTCTGACTCTGCCAAGAGCATTGTTTGCGCATGATTGTCTCTGTCCTGTGAACTGGCCTTTCGATCACATCAAAATGATCTCTAAAGGCAGCGAGACACCAAAAAGATGGTCACGCACAGCACCAGGGACCATCGTATCACAATTCAAAATTTGTAAATGAAAATTCAACCAAAGACGATTCGTTCAAAACCACCGGAAAAAAGAGAACACACACACACACAAAAAACACAAACAAAACCGAGTCTTCTTTGTTTTCGCATTGCGTAGCAGAACTTCAGGCCTGGGGGATCCAGGCCCGATTCGAGGGATTTAGACCATAGCATCTATAACTATTGTTTTACGCGTGATACGATTCTTTGGTGGTAACCAAATCGATCAACCAAAACGTTTCTGCAAGCCACGGTTGGGCGGTGGGAATGGTGCAAGTTCCAAAATGAGTCTGTTTTGGAAAAGGATGCAATTTGTGTTTCTAAACGATCCGTCTCACGTGTTCAATGAGCCGCGTGCCCTCAGAGATTCTGGTGCTATTTTCCAGGCTGAGATTGATAGCACTCCGCCAGGTTTACTTTCCAGCCAGGCTGCGGCTCAAAGAGCGTGACTCCAAAAACCATCCACAGCAGGGGGCACCGGCGCCCTCGGTTCACCGCGAAATCCACCGGCACGGCTTTTTCGCTGAAAACAAATCCGAGAAGATTCCGATTGGAACCGGCAAATCGAATATAGATGGAATGTGACCAGGTGTTCGTTTTTTTGGGTTGCATTTTGATACGTCGTGATACTCGGTCTTTGGCCTTGCAAACATGGTTTTCGGACGTCTCTTTACATCATGGGCTAGCACAGGAGCCCAGCTTCCAAGAGGTTTCGCTGAAGAAGGCAACCTGTGCGGTCGACATTTGTGAAGAATGGGACGAGTTCGGAGGATTTCTTCAGATCAACAGATGTAAATCCAGTGCAAATGCATTAAAGTTATATAGATGCCTCAATGCCAAACTGCAAGAACACATCCAAACCACTGCATGAAAACGCCTTCAAAGGTTTCCAATGGTTCAAACATAGACAAATACAACACACAGGGTCGCGTTGAAGGGCCTTACTTACTTTCCTTTCATGTTTCATGTTTTTGTGGGAACATGGGCCCATCGAGCTCTGATTCAATCACATGACGTGTTTCCATGCTGCTGTCAATGTTATGCGCATGATATCCACATTGCTTTAGTAGGTGCCCAGAATCAATCGAGGCAACACTTTTGGACCGGCCCGGACAACCCTAGCATTTGGTGCATGATGGGATACCCATCAGCTCAAACCACTGGCGCTTTGAAACAAGCGCACGAAGACCCAACCTCCCCCGATCGTTGTTTGCATCCAACACCATCGTAAGGACATCAAACCAGGACCTGACCATTTAGGCCCACCACACGCTTGTACCCAATTGAAGCATAATAAAATATGTTCATGTATTATATATATATATTTATTATATGCGCAGTAAGTGTGTCTCTGTGCTTGCCTCAAGATGTTGACGGGTCTTGTCTCATGCAAGGCACGCAAAAGTAGCATCTCTGCACTCGCTCCATAGTCGATTTCATGTACCTGTGGTTTTCGTTCTTTTGTGTTGCTTTTGTTTCCCCCCCAAAGGTTGCTGCTTTTGAGCTCCCCTTGTGCAGGTGCAAACTGCATTACAGCTTCTCCGGGCTGAGCCAGAACCCAGCGAGGGGTGCTCCTCCGCTGGTCCTGGAGATGCTTGGTGGGAAGACTGTTGCAGCAACGGAGGAGGCGGTGAAACATCTCTTCATATGAGGTCTCGCCACCGTGAGAATTGGAAGAACCCAATCTGCTTGCAGACAGCAGCCAAAAGGAAGAACACATGATTTTCCAAAATGAATAAATTAGGAAATAATTCAAAAAAGAAAATCCGAACTCTTTCTGAAATTCTGGAGTCTCCCAACAGATGAGACCAAGCGGATCGGTTTTGTGATAAGCTCAGCATCCTGTGAATGTGGCTTCATGTTTGGGAAGATGTGGATTCATCGGATTTGTTATTTTTGTTTGAACATGTTTGAACTACGGGTTGCGTCAAACCCAGTAGACTGAAATCGAATCTGGGCATTTGCAGCTGCCCTGTTCCACAGACCCCTACACGGTCACGTAGACTCACAGCTGGAAATGTTTTGGTTTTGGAGTTGAATGAGTTGCATCAGTTTCTACTTTTAACCCTTATTGGCAGGTGATACATGTTTGATCACAGTTGGTAGGAATCTGTTTCCGTCGCCAAGGAGGCACTGAGCGCGTCCACATGCTGTTCGTGTTGTTGGCAGAAATCCTGCACAACTGTAAATCTTGTCGGGTTTTAGCAAAGAGTTCTCCTAGGTCGTTTGGCATTTATTTGAGATGTTCTATCTCTACTTGGGCATGGTTCTCCAAATTAGACTATTATATATCTTAGCTGCCAGAAAGGCACTGCCAATGGAACTCTCGAGTCACCTAACCTGAAAATCACGGACCCGGCGAGTCACCACCCAGGAGAACCTCTGGACGGCCGCCAGCGACGGCGATCAAGCGCGGGTGGAGGCGCTCATGGCGCTGGAGGGCTTCCAGCCTAGCTCGCAGGAGCCGCGCCGTTCGCCGCCGGACGAACCGCCGTGGAGCGTCAGATCCGCAGGTCGGGTCCCAGGCCGCGTAGTGGTCGGCTGGCCGCGTGCCGGTCAGCGGGTTTCGGCTGGGCCTCTCTGCGGGTCGCTGCGCGTCCTTGTTTCGGGAGCCTGTGGTCTCTGCGGGTCGCCAGGATGAGAACGGCTACACGCCTGTCATGGCAGCCGCCTCCTGGGGCCATGCCACTTGGCACCCAAGAGACCGGGCCTCAGTAGCTATCGGTAGAAATTTGAGGATTTGGTGATTCTGGTGGGGCTTCATCCTCATTAGCCTTCACTGTCCAAGACTTTCTTGTATAGCTAAAGCATGCTGCATGCTAAAGCAGTTTTCAGGAGGCTCCTATATCATGTTCCGATGCACACCATCCCCACCCGCCGCATTCTCGCTTGAGCAGGGTTTCCATCAACCCTGATGTCACTGATGTCTGACAGTGATGTGATTGATTGAAACAGTTGGGGCAGATCATGTGGTGGTATGTAGCTCATGGCATGTTGCCAATTGGCAACCACGGCAGCAAACCCACCCGAATGATACCACATGCATTTGTTTCAGAGTCCTGCACATGCCATGGGTATGTTTGGCCTATCGGATAGCATCCATGGAAACTGGCCAATAATTTGTGAATGCTTGGCACATAGTCTGATGATGCCCGCGTGCTTGCATTGGCCTGTCGTGGACATCCACACGTACAGCAGAAGATGCTGTGGGGTTCAAGCATCATCAAGCATCTATATAATTTGGATGCACAAGTGATCTACTTCAACATCCAAAGCTAAAGCATGGGGGCATGAACCTAAATGCCAGGCAATTGTATGACATCCCCCGCTTTAAGGGTTCAAACTGGTTAGAGCATGCCGGGCCACAGGACATGGGTCATGCCCGCCATTGGTTTCGGATTGGGATGAAGAAGTTTGCCGATGTGTGTCAACAGGAGACCCCAGTATAATGATATCTATTGAACATCTATTGAACAGTATCCAACAGTATATGTGTACACACGTATTTGCTGTATATATATATATACATAACACTATCGTCCCATGATTGCCATATGCTGCAGGTGATGATTTCAGGAGACCCAAGGGCTTCCATATTCCGCTCACCTCGGAAGCAGCGACAACCCCATTTTGTGAACGCAGCACCGGTTGAGATCAACGCTACACTGATTGCAAAGGTCACATGAATCACACACATGAAGATGCATGCAAACAGATGCACACATGCATCAACGTAGGGGGCAGGCATGCATCCATCCTATCCAACCAACCAGTCATGAGATGTCTAGATGGCCCATGGGTGTCCACGCACATGTGCAAGCCTTCTTGAAACTTCTATTGACCCATGGATCCCACTGTGTTTGTGGCGGCGTCAGGCTGAGCTCCTGTCGCTGCTTCTGTCACGGGAGCCTCACAGTGCCAACGTCGCTGACACCGATGGCGATGCTCCATTGCACCATGTGGCGCAAGCCTGTGAACTGGAGGCGTGAAGATGGGCTGTTGAGGCTGTTGCGGTGAGACATGATGGTGTTGGTCAGAGAGTGATGAGTGATGGCACTGACACTGTGACAGGTGGGAGAGGTGTTCACCACCCGTCACCCAGGCTGACCAGCTCCGGCCGGTGCTCCGGCTCTTGTTGGAGGCCAAGGCGGACGTCAACGCCAGGAGTGGGGGGAAGAGCGGGTTGAGAGGCAGTTTGTAGAGGAAAATAAGGGCTGAGGGTGTTGAGTCTTGAAGCTTTGAGGTCTTTTGATGGGTCTTTTTGGTCCCTTGGTGTTTCCTTGGAAGTTGCATGAAGTTGCAAGCATGTGCTAGCAGGTGGGTTGAGAAGTTGAAAAGGGTTTTAGACGTCACACGAGACGTGACAGAGCCTTCAGGGGATTATAAAGGGAAAGAAAGAGGTTGAGATGTGGAGGTTGAGATTGGCTGGTCTGCTTCATTTTGTTTGGGGGTTTTGTGGAAGGTGCACTCTGAGGGCACCTGCCCTTTTGAAGCAGGAGCTCCCATTCAATCTGGGTATTTCTCGACTTTCACAAGTGGCTCAACCACATAGAGAGATGAGCTGCGTTTTCGATGCACTCTTTTAGAATCAACAGTATGTCGGAGCAAGCGGCTTGTTCTTGGGTGTTTCAGCACGACTAGTAGTGATGAGAAGCTGAAACCGTCCGAAGTCACACCTTGGGCATCGTTCTTCTTTGTCCCTTTGGTTCGCCTCCACTCCGAATAGCGATGGCCTCCAACCGAATAGCGATGGCCTTGCCAGGAATGCAGAGGGAAAGAGCTGCTTGGACTGTTGTGCCATGGGCGCCATGGTTGAGGGCGAGGAGCAACGGAGACAGAGAGGGGAGGTTCCGAGGTCAGTGGACATCCCAAAGGAGCTATGAAGACAAGTACATAGCTGAACTGCTGGCCCGAGTCGAAGGTGAAAGGTCACAGATATGTTGATCTATTCCATGATGTGTCGGATAAACTGTCGAGCTTGGAGACCGAAGTTCGGACCGTGTTGCGTTAGGCAGCAACATGACTTTTCTCTAGGGCATGTGCTTGACAAATCAAGGTGTGATTGTAAAGTTGGCTTTCCTTTCAAGCCTAAAGCTACCTTGATGTCAGATATCAAATCCCACCTGCAGGGTTCTATCTTTTTTTTGAAGAAAAACAATATCCACAACTATGAGTCTACGAGTATGTTCTTTCCATGCGAAGGTACTTCGATTCAAGAACACTGTTGGTAAGCAAAACTATCAGGTGCGCATTCTCATGGTAGTCCTTGGTTAGAAGCATGTATGTTTGTGGCCAGGAGGAACAAGAGCCTCAGATCAATTTGGCCTTCCTGAAGGTGATGGAGGAGTTTGGCTTCAAAGTCTGAGTGCTGGATGAACGACCAGGGACCAAAGTCTTCCCGTTCGAAGGGACCAGCTCTCAGCAAGACATGCTGGGGCTACCATCGCCAAGCCACGTGAACGATGTCACCCACGAAGCGGCCAATTGACGAAGCAAACAAAAGCACTTCGCCGGCGAACTGTCCACGGCGGGGGTTGAGGGACACGCTAATGCTAACAGTGCAGTTTTGCGTCAGCAGTTTGCAAGAGCGTTGTGTCGTTGGGCTGTTTCTTCCTGCCTTTCAGAAGACACGGAACACCTGTTTTTGCCAGCAGCGTTTGTGTCTGAAAGGGAGTCCCAACAAACTCTGTCGATCCACAATCATCCATAATCCATGAACAAGAGGTTTGGGATGTCCTGTCATGTTACCCCAAGTGCCACGAGTACAACTTCGTACCTCTTTAGGGTCCCCAATTCCAGGCTGGTTGTTGTTTCTCAATCTCCAGCTGTGCATTGCCTGTGGGTCAAAGAGGAACAACATGGTCAAGGACACACACATGGAAACTGAGTGTCCTATTGACACGAAAGCTGCTTTCATACTGCCAGGGAGAGATGCTGATTACCCTCCGGCTCACTAACACGGAAGTGATCTCCTTGGCCTGCCGGGAAGACATTTTCCTCTACAAACCGGCTATAACCGGCTGGTGGCTGGTGTCCACTTCCATGTTAGTGAGTTGGAGTGTACGCCATGGGTCAGGAATCTTCCAATAACACTGGTCCAAGGTGCTCCACGCTCTCCACTCCAAAAAGCGCCGCCGCCGTTTGTTGCAAAGCCGAGCAGAAACATCATGGGTTCCGCATGGTTACGCACGTGGGGAAAACCCGCAGGATGACTGGCATCACTTTTGGCCAAAGAGGCATTTGATTCTGTAAAAAGATATCTGCCATAGACTAGAAGTCGAAATGACTAAGTCTTTGCATCTTCATCCCGCAAGGTCTGTGTAGCCATTGTTATCCATGTTTTTGGACTAAGTCTATTATGTTTGGCCGCAAGTGGCGTGGGACCTGTGCGAGCTTGGAGCCAACAAAATCACGCACTGAGTACATCAAATGGACCCAGATAGTTTGTTGTTGGTCAATTATTGACACAGATTGAAAAGAAGAAAGCACCTGCTATATATTCTCTTTCAGACATGGCAGAAGAAAGTGAAGGCTGTCTAGGACTAGGATCCGACAGCCTGCTTTTGGGCTTGAAATCAGAACCTCGAGCACTGTATCCGACCTCGTTTGCTCCGGACGCCATGAAGGTGGGCGGACCGGTCCAAGTCATGGGTCCTGAGGTCGCATGTCCATGCGCTACGACTCGGAAACATCGGAGAGTTCTTCCATGGTTTTTTTGGCAGTTTGTTCCATCGGACATGAAGAGCCCAACGTGTTGGCCTTCAGGCCTTGACCTGCGGTCCCCTGCCACATTTCGTCGAAGGGTCCTTGGGGTTTGGACCAGTTTTGGTTGCAGTTCTTCGTCCAGTTTGGTGGACACCCATCTTTTGCATGCAGATTTGAGGGAGGCAGCGCCGTTTCCCATGCTGGGGCGATCAGATTGAACCCCATGATCGCAACAAAAATACTTGTTTTTCTTGACACGGGTATTCCAAAGAGGAAGTTTTCCACATAGCTGGACGGCTTGTCTGTCTGTTTCTTCATTGAAGAACATGTACATCGTCCTGAACGGGCGTAGAAACAACGGGTTGTGGAGGATCCAATCATCTTCCAACGATCCAATTTCAGCTTCCATGTCATCCTCCCGGGTGTAATTGCCTTGCGAAATCGTTGGGTACATCAGTTGTGCCATGTGAGAAGCCACGCAGACCGATCCTGACGATCTTCGGATTCTTTGGATCGGTCTGCAGACCGATCCTGACGGCCTCAACCTTCCCACTCACTCGGCGCGGCACGGGCGCGCTTGCGAGGTGTTCTCTTCTCTCGGCTCCCAACCGATCCAACGGAACTCACCATCTATTTGGACACCCTCCTTGACTCCAGCCGAGGCAGACTCCAGCCGAGGCTCCCAGACGACTCCCTTCGGTTTTAAACCATGTTTTGGACGTCCGGTGACCAACTCTGTCCATTTGGCCAGACCAAACAGTTCTCCTGTCCTTCCCCCATGTGTTCGTTCTATCCTTCGCCTCAGGGGGTCAGCAATGAGGCCACAAACACGGACAAGATGCAAGCGTGACTGGGCAAGCAGGACATTTAGATGTGCATGAAACGAGACCCTGCATTTTTCGGGTGTTTGGGATTGTAGGAGTTGGGGGTAGCAATTGTGAGGCCTCAAGAAAACCTCCCTTTCATGGTCCTTCCAAAGCTTTTTAGACCTCCCAGTTCAATACTCTTGAGTTTCTCCACCTGCCTGGCTGTCGGTTTTCGGCGAGGGTGAGAGTATCCCCGTGCCTTTGGGATCAGAAGACCGTGCCTCTGCCGGGATCAGAAGATAACCCCTCGGACGAGCGATCAGATCGATAGAAGCAGATGGCTTTAGGCTTTAGATCTTAAAGGCCACTGAACTTGTGAGGGTTTTAGGGCTTCCTATTCGGACCATCCGCTCAGATCCGTGTTGGCTTTTCTCTTGTTCTAGTCTGCGAGTCGACTCAGGCACCAAATGAAAGTCAAGCCCAGCGACGCCTTGAGACATGAGGAGCTGAACACGCGCGTTGTGCCGGCGAAAGTGGACGTTGCATGTGAAGCGGTATTTGGAATCAACATAGTCTGCTGAGGTTTGGTGGAAAGAGGGATGGTTTCGAAGGGTCCTTCCCAACTTTCTTGATGCAAAGGACATTGGTCGGATACGGAGTGGACGGACTTCCCTGACATTGACAAGTACGGACTGAGCATCTCCCAGTCCGACAACTCCTGTTTGTGGCCAAAGATGGAGCCCATTGAACCCAATGATGCCATCACTTGCTTTTGGGGGACCCTCTAGCCGTCTAGCAGGATGACAAGTGGATTAGAATATACTGTGGCCCCTTTGGTGGGTGTATATTTTCAAGGCTCCTAGACGCTCCCACTTGAGCGGTATATTAAGACCGGAGGGTACTGAACTAAAGGCCGTCGCACATTCATGGTCTGCTTCAGAGAGGGGTGAGTGAGGAGTGAGTAAGTACTGGTAGCTTCAATCGTTTGAACCAACTCGGTGGCAGCAAGGCTGGTTTGATTTTAACACCATGTATCCGTAAAATGTGGCAACCATTGATTCTGTACAAGTATTTCCCTGAGGCTCTGCCCAAAAAAACTGGCGGTGTGACTCCATTGTTGAAGCTGCACGTTCGCGGAGAAGGCACACCCAAAGGACACATGTCCATGTCTTCGTTCTTTCGTTCTTTTTAGACCCGAACCATGCCTCCGAGCGACGCCAAAGAGACGTGGCGAGCTCCCCGAAGCCTTCAAGCCAAGCGTGTTTAGCTTATGAAAACGTTATGTGGCAACACTGACACCCAGTGAGTTGCTGTAGTACGCCAGAGTCGCCAGAGTGCAACCAATCCACCAGCATGGACCATGGCAATCAAACTGAATCTCTCGGTCTCCATGTGGGCACAGGGAGGGCCCAAGCGCCATCGGCTCACAGACATGACATCTGACATCATGCATCTATGTCTCTGCTGTGGTGAGGAAGTCTATCCTAGCATCATTTGCCCACAACAATATGAGTCTCCGCCCCGGCCACGCAACATCAGCACATGCTTGCTTTGCTTGCTTTGCTTGCTTCGTGATGTGTGTGATTCACCATCTCTTTAGCGTCTCATCACAGCCAAGCTCCAGAAGCCCTGAATGAAGGTGAAGCACCAAGGTGAAGGGCGGTTAGCGCTGAGCTGAGGTGGTCCTTCCAGGGCTTGGCTGACCACGCTTTGCGTGCGAAGCCTGCCGCTAGTCAAGGGGAGTGTATACATGTAAAACCCATGGTATGAAGACCCGGAAGCTCTTTATCTTGTGACTTCACCGCCGTCCTCGCGACAAAAATGGATTCGCCTCAACTCACAGGACGTGGACCTCATGGTGTGCACCGATCTGGTCGACCAGGTGCCTTTTTTAGAGTCCGGGTCCGCGTCCAAGGTCCAGAGATGAAAGTTGTGACATGGGTTTCATTTGGTTTCATCTGGTTTTAATCTTCATGAGGGGCTCAAGGGGCTCAAGTGCTTCATGTCCCAGTCCCGAAAGACTGCCAAACATGCCTCCAAACACCACAAACACCCGACCAGAACACTCCTGCGATGCTTCAGCATGCTCATCATGCTTGGTCGTTCCTGCGGGACGGCTGCCGCGGGACGGCTGCCCCCCGCGGTGAGGCTCAAACCTGCGTGCTGAACGGGAGCTTGTCGCACGCCTCCGTCCTGGAGGTGGCAGGGAAATCGCCACGAGATCGCCATTGGACCTGGAATTCAATCATTTCCCCATGATCTCCCTGGGCTGGGAACTTCATCCGAAACTCATGAAGGTTTCAGATGGTTTTGCCAAACAACCACACCTTCTATTGCTAGCCATAACTCTCACGACATGACGGGCGCCCTTCTTTCCACCTCTTTTTTGGGGATTCGGTTCTCGAAACCCATCGAACATCCCTGGTGTGTTCAAAAGAAAAACACCATTGGCCACTTCGGGTACCAGCTGTTCTCGCTACGCGACGGCCGGACGCCGGAGCGACGTCGGAGCGAAGGACGGAGCGGACGGAGCGGACGGAGCGGACGGAGCGGACGAAACCGGGAACCGACTTCGTGAAGATGGCACTACGTATAGTACTTGTAATATCTTGTAATCCTTGTTGTGCCGTTTTTTGTACTGGTATTTTTTCAAAGGGAAGGATCCAGGTGGACAAAAGTCTCCCAGATATTCCCCCTTAGAAACCTGTGTAGAAAATTATCAGGCTATCCATTGAGAGAGCCTGCTTCAGACAAGCATCCTGCAGCATCCAATAATTTTGGGCTTTCGGAAACCTTTGAGGCACAAGCATGCCTGCAAAAACATCTCAATCGTTTGGGGTGACGGGTACTTCTTTAGCAAGTTGATTCAATCTTTGTCCATTTGCTCGTTTCATCTTGTTTCTAATTCGGGAATCAGATGGGATCAGGCTCCCAAGAGAGTTGGTCACTTGACCGTAAAACCTGATTCTCATCCGAACGGATGGTCCAAACCGGAGCGTCATTCGGTGGATGACCGTCTGGGTGACCCGATGGTTCAAGACTATCCAAGACTTGTGGTCTCGGAACGAGCAAGAACGGATGAGACACGTCGAAGACCCTGGCACCTTCAACTCTCTGAGTCTCGGAGTCACCAGGAAGTGGGCCAGGCCTATCCTGTTTGTAGAGGAACATCGTCTTCTCAAAGACCACGTCTTCCACTTCCAGGTTAGTGAGTCAGAGTGTACATGGTTTGATTCAATCTACTTTGCATACCTGCGGGGCGCGGGGTGGGTACTGAGAAGCAAAGACCACCATGTTTTGATAGATGTTCGTCAATCTGTCAGTTTTATCGAGACTTGGTGGCTTTGGTCCAGCGAAGAACGGACGGGACGCCAATCGAAACCTCGTGACCTCGTGAACTGGGTCTCCAATCGAAACACGTCCGACGTGCAGCCCGTCCGCGAGACTTACAGGTGTTGAATGCCAACCCTGAAGACAAGGCCGCTGGTTGCGACGCTTCTGAAGTGATGGAGTCGGGCCTCTGGTTTTCACAGTGTTTTCAGAGTCATGTGACATGTGGAAAAAGGTTATATATGGGTGTGACTTTTAATGGGGGTCTCCAACCAATTGGTTTCAATTGGTTTTGGCATGTGTTGGTGGTTGCTGCGCCCCCAAGAGTTTTTGGTCGTGAAGGTTTGGGTGCGGCTTTGAAACGGTTCACGCAGGGTTATAGACTGAAGAATCAGACTTGAAAGGAATGAATTGGAGATTCTTGATACATCATCATATTATGTATTGGGGTTGTGCAAATGCCCTGTGTTGAATACATGAGCATGTCCTCTGACAAGGGGCATATCTCTTTTTGCTTCTGTCAGTGCCCCCCATCCTTCTTCTGAGGCTTCTAACACTAACTTTTGGAGGAAAGCTGTACTTCTGGATACTGCTGGTAAACGCTCACTGCTCAATTGTTGCTGCCCAGGGTGCAGGACAGCCTGGGCCGAGCACGGTCGGTGAAAACCGCGAGTGGTCAACAGTTGGACTCGCAGGAGGTCTCGCTCTTTTGATACACACCCTTTCTTTTTGTCCAGGCGATCAGGCGGCTGGGTTTTGGTCGGCGACAAACCAATCAACAGAGCGCCTGGCACACCGGGACCTAAGGCTTTTCCAGCGAAACCCTCCAACTTTTCCAGCATGTAATTAGATCAGTCTGTCATTCGCTGCTACGTGGCTATGTGGGCCAAATAACATGTTTGTATACAGTCTATGTGCGTATGTACAACCTGCATGTATAAAGTGATAATATGAGTTGCAGTCTAATTCATCGTAAAGGCATTATATATGGAACGTTTTGTCGGTATTAGGCTTTTATAGCCCCACCCCAAAAAACGATAGGGGGTGCCTTAAAAACGATACCCCAAAACGATACCCACCAAAGTGATCCAAAGTGTCAAAACCTGAAAAAAACGATGGGGGATGCCCTAATTTACTTATGAATACACAGCCAAAAACCAATCATTTAGACGCTATACAAATATACACATACGCACCCTTCGCAAAGACTTCTCAGCCATAGATCAAACACGACAACCATTCCTGATGCAAATGCAGCACTTTCCGACTTCGAAAGCAGCTCAGCGGACCGATCAAGGCCCTGTGACGGTCAGATCTCCAGGCCCTGTCCTCTGATGCCGACCCCCAGATGCTGATCAAGGTGGTGTTTAAGGAGAGGCTCGGACACCAGCTGCCTTTCTGCATCGGACCCCACCTGGGTGTGGCTTAGCTAAAGGACACTGAAGGTATCAGCTATGCAAGTTTGTCTTAGTCTTTGGAACCACTGCTTGCCTTTTGGAGTCTACAGAGGTAAGTGGATCCACTGGCGCAAGGACCAACGTCAAGGAGGATTGTTTTCACGGCTCGTGCCGTAGAGCTGTAAAGCATAAGCCTGGGCAGGGGCCATTGGGCAACGCATGAAGGGTCAGCTGTTAAAGGTCCAGTTTCGGATCAGGGTCCATTGAAGGTAGAACACAAAAGTCACACAAGACAGCAATGTCGTCCAGATACATGCCAATTAGACCAACTCGTGTTGAGTCTCACCTGAAATTGTACTTTCAATGGGCCTTTGACTCGCCCAAAAACAACATTTGTTGTTAGACCTGGATAATTTTAACGACGTTATGTTTTTCATCAAAGCAGCTGAAAGGGCGGCGTGTAAAGGATTTGCAGTTGGTTGTCGATCCACACCACTTCCCCCAAAGGTACCAGATGAGGTCAGAACTGTTCCTGACACCTCGAGCCTCCAGTGCAACTTTCTGCTTGTCCAAGCAAGGACTAATTGGCCCTCGTGCTATATAGGTAAATAGGAAAAAGCTGCACCAGCAAGACCCCTCTGGCAGGGGTCCTGTTTCAGCATCACACAAAAGTAGGAAGAAAGACAGGCTGAACTCCTCTACGCCGACCTGGTGGAAGAGTTCCTCCTTGCGCAACACCCGGAAGTGGAAAACCCAATGAATGTGGTTTTGACCGAGCGTGCCCGCGCCGCTGTGCAAGCCGTTTTGCATCAGACCACCGGGCGGCCGGGGGGGGGCGATCTGCGAATCGCCGTAGGGAATCGCCGGGAGGTTCTTTGAATCCGGCGATGAGGGTGCCGATTTTAGGCCTGGAGTGGCTTTGGCTGCGTTAAGGGAAAGTGGAGGTGGGGATGATGCGGAGGATGAACACAGGCTCGAGTGTGCGCTGTGGGGAATGGTGTTGGATTGCCATTTGATATCCATGCTGGAACGCTGTCCAATCTACTTTAAAGATCTTTAAAGATGATTAGAATAATGTTATATGTGTCTATAGTGTTGTTGGGTTGTATCTGAAAATAGTAATGACTATACAGTAGGCCCCCCCTGGTAGAGAAAACCATGCAAAATGCGAGATCTCGTCCTGAAGGTGTTCAGGCTCAACGGAGAGACAGAGAGCGAGCCGAACAGGAACCTACAAAGCATGAATTGAATAATAACAAGTCGGTTTTAGCTTTTAGTTTAGTCTGGTTTACCTGTTGATGTTCACTCTTCAAGCTACTCTATTTGCTGCATGGTTTGCTGCAAATTCTTATCATGAGTTGCAGAGCAATGAAGGAGTGTATGTATATACATAATATACTATACACTATCTCTCACGCGTGTTTGTTTAGGTTGAATCGAAGAGTGTTTGACACATTAGATGCTTCAATGGACGATTCACCCAGGATGCTCGGTGCGCGAGCACCATTATTACTTTGCGACATAGCTGGAGATCTTCAATTCGTTCTGGGCACCAGTTGAGGCTTCCACACTTCTAGTGACAATGCTGACTCCTGTTCTTTGCTTTTGCGTCCTGGAGAAAGCACGAGACCTTGGTGCCAGAATCAGAAGCGGCACTGTCACACTGCTCCTGCGGTGTCTACATGGCACGATCTGAGCTGTTGAAGTGAGGCAATACAGAGAACAACGCACTGTCTTGGTTTTCAATTTGTCCGCAAGGATGCGAAACCCTTTTGGATTCGGATCATGTGTGCAATCGAGCTAACCACGCAGAGGCTGTTAGACTCCTGTTCGCAATACGGACAGGTACCAAAGGTCCACTGACCTTTCCCGACCACTCAGTATAGACCTTCAATTCCAATCAAAAAGGTGTCAGATGGGTTCATGGAAAAGAACACGACATACCTTTGAGCGGCTGGATTGTAGCGATTTCACGAGCAAGCAGATCAGTCTGGCTTGAACACCATACGACATCCCAAAAGCTTTCAATAGGCAAACATGCAAGTGGAATGTAGCCTCTTGGAATCTACAGTTGTCCACTTCCATGTTTGTGTCTTTCAGTATTTTTACTTATATAGATAGACACTTGACACTCCTGTTTTGTTGCTCTTAAGACCCTCAGGGTATGCTTTACATCCTTTACCAACCGCAATCAAAGCAGGTACATGATCGAAAAAAGGAGGCTCAGACAAATAGTATTTCATAAATAGTACATTAATTCTATGAGTACCTCTATTATAAACTATATATAGGCATTATTGATATACTGTGTTGATTTCTATTCTCTTATATTGTCTATATCATATATATATATATCTATCTATCTACTTTCTGTAGACCTTCCTCTCACGGACTGAGATCGCTGCATCGACCCCTCTCAAGGTCTTTGCGGAGCGAGGGGAGCGACACGAGCGACACGCTCGAAGGCCGGACGTAGACCGGTCGTGCTCTACACGCATCTAATGGGCGTCGCGATGTTGACCGAGGTTTTTCGGTCGGTTGGAGACCATTCCTTTTGGGTGTCGCCCTGGTGGACCCATGTAGAGGTCAAGCATTGTCATTTGCCACTAGTTGAAACCCACAGCCATCGGTCACAGCTTTGCCAAGCTGTTTGGGTATTGGTGTTGAAACGTGTTGACCAGATCTATATAGTTTCAACATGAACTGAGGGGAACACATTAAAAAACAACATGGTCGATCTTAAAACGTCAGTGGCAGTTTTTGCTCTCTTTGAGATTTAGCCATGAACATGTGATGGTCGAGTTTTGTCTTCACCAACGGGCATGGCCAGTTAACCTTGGCACCTTCACCATTGGTGTTCGAGGTCCGTTTCAATTCGCATGCCATCCTGCCATCCTGTATCAATGTCGGGACAGGACTAAGTCGGTTCGTGTTCTACTTGTATTTGTAAGTACTTGGACCATGCTAAATCATAAGCCAAAGTAGAGGGACAAAAGAGTCTGTAACCACATTATAGTTATGAGTTCTGCAAGTCTTTTCGCCAAGCTGACCGCATGTGTCTTTCAACTTGCTGAGCTGTCGAGCACCGCTGGTCGCTGCCGCTGTTCAATTCCACTGGTCGCCAGGTGAGGTGGTCTATCGCATGGGCGGTCAGTTCTGGCCAACTCGCTGTCATGCGCGGCTCACGGGGGAGCTCCTGCTGATCCAGCGCAGTGGAAAACAGCCGCTTCGCTCGGTGAGTTTTCAATCGGCGCCGCGTTTCGTGGCGTTTTGCACACGGCTTTCGATCGGGTCGTTGGGAAGATCGAAGTAGTTGAAGCGTAGGCAGTCAACGTTATGGATGTTGTGGCAGTCGATGAAACATGTGGAGGTGGCATTCGACGTGTTATATACATTTGGTTTCATTACGTAAACATGATGTGGGTAGAATATATCGTATAATTACTGTTTCCTGATGTGTCATTGATTCGTGCAAGCAATGCTTGATAATGGTCGCACTAATCTGTCGATTGAACATGATTCCCACCAACACTGCTTGGCTGGTGTGGGTCTGTTGACATATATATATATATATGTACTTGGGTGGACTGGCGCAGAGTGATCGACTTCTCCTCGTAAGGCGCTCGTGACACTGCAGCACAGCAGCACACCATACTCACCAAATAGCATATTGCTGGAGTTGGGCTGCTCCACTGAACAGACCTGGATGGTGAGCTACTCAGCTACTCATGAATGGACAGCAGAGTTCTTTACGGCCAACGTTTTTGCTTAATTTGCATTGTCCTATACGGCCTGTTCTTGGCTGCAGCCGACTCAAATTCTGTATCAAGAGCCCGCTCTCCTTTCTGACGCTCTCTTCCCCAAGTCTCCTGCCAACCAGCCAGGTTTTAAGCAAGAGTGTAATATCTCATGAGGCTCATAGTGTTAAAGCTTCCATGCTATATTATATATATATATTTTTAATCAATAGTCTCCAAATGTCTCCAACCTGTTGCACAATACACTATGAGCTAGAGACGAATAGAGCTCGAGAGGCGGATAAACTGTAAACCCCTATTTTGCACCTCTTGACGTACATCACTTCGAGCTATGAACCTCTATCCACCAACTTTGGTAAAGACATTCATTCATGAATAATTCCATTCTGTTCACATTTGTTCACCCATTTCTGAGGCTCCAAACGGCTCCAAACACATCCAGATTGGAGTGTTGGTTGTTCCGCCCCAAATCGGCCCTGACCCGAGGGAAGCCGCCGTGACCTTGCACGGCGCGTCCGTGGAGCTGCGCGCGCAGAGCACCGTGTGCCGCGGCCACCGAGACTGGCGTTGCCACTCCCCGTTTTTGGCTTGTTGATGGACACCGTGGACGGCTCCTTTCGGGGGTAACCTCGTTTTTGAATGGCTATTTGAAAAATGAGACCCCTCAAGATTCAAAAAGGGGGTCCTTTCTGTGGAGGTGGAAGTCATGTGAGAAGAAGAGGATCAACATGGATAAAGAATCATAAAGAATCCTTTGACCCGACATGGTTCTTCCGTAAGGGGGGGGCGGATCGGGAGAACATGATTGGACACCCACAGAATGGTGTGTGGCAAGGTCTTTGGCCCTATTCTTCGCAGCTTTCAACCGGAGAAGTGTACCGGGATTGGTTTCCTGGTGAAGACTGGCCTGCTCTTGGTTCTGACCACCTAATTACCTGGGATGTCAAACGCACTTGGTTGATGGACCACCTCCCCAGGTCCCAGTTGCTGACCATCGAATTGTTAACCCTTTCCACCCAACCCTGAATCGAACGATCAGATCGACAGCACCTCAGTGAGTTGCAACCCGGCCGGCGCCTTGGCCGCCTTGGCCTTAGCCTTTGCCATTGAAAACAATGAGCTGGTCTTGGTCAATCGACCACAATCCTTAATAGAACCTCGGGTCGTTCGGTCAAACCGGGTTGGCCAGGTCGGGTTGGCGCTCGTTCGATGCCCCACGCTGCTGCTCGTTTTCGCTCAAACGCCCACGCCGACAACGCCTAGAAGTGGACTCCGTGAAGAAACGTCAAAGGAAGTTGAACCAAGAAGTATAAAGGAAGTTCTTGAAATTCGATACAAGAGAATTTGTTTGGCGTTTGACTCTCAGGGTGACCTGGTCTTTTTCACTTGGACCCCAATCATGAAGATCAGCTGCCAATCGGCCATGTCGGGAGAGCTGCTCTTGGATCTGGAACTCGAGCCGAGCAACTCTCTGTCCCTTGGATTCCCTTGGTACATCCCAGCAGAGGGAGGCTTCGTCGTATCTTCTAGTTGACTGAAGTGGCTTTGGGTGAAAAACCTGGAACCCTAAACCATCCTAAGCCCTTCTATAGTATAGGTTGGAGGCCATCGCCATAAGCTCGACCTTCCTGGAAAAGTCTATTCGTTGATGTTCGGTGGTTGACCTGGGTCCGGTTTTGATCACAGCCAAGTCTTTCTTCCTTTCGACTTGGCCCCGGAACCTTAATGTGCAAACTCCCCTCTGTCCAGCATCTTTAAAGTAGAAGTGTCCCATGACGAGAAAAAGGGATCCCAAGTAGAAACACTGAGTCAGGTGGATTCATAGGTCTAGGTGGGTGTCTAGTAGACTAGATAGGCCACCTGGTGAGATTCCAATTTTTGCAGCAAGAAGAACCTTATATTCAACGATGCAACATGTCGCTCCACTGCAGCCAGATCTGTGGTAGAGAGCCCGGACCAACACGTTTTCAATGTCCTCGTTCCAAGAGTTCAGAAGCGTCCTGATGCCATATTGCACCACCGCGATCAAAAAGAATCATCATGTTTTAATATTTGCTTTCCGGCCCCTTGATGAACCTACACGTTCAAAACCGTAGGTGACGACCGAAAACGGTTGTCTCCTACGAAGCTCTTCACTGAAGTCTAAGGCAGCAAATAGGCAGCAAGGTCTTCGGAACGATTCCTGCGTGCAGTCCGGTCTTCATGAAATTCAAGCAATTCGAACATCCCCCTGCCGTTGGGTGGTAGGTACTGGTGGATGCCAAGCCAGGTGAATTTATATGGCTTCATGCTTCGAAAGCCGCAAATGTGAGTGGTTCTTCCACGGACACAGGTCTTTCGCATGCAGTTGCCAGTTGCCACACTTTTTTTTTGGCACCGAGTCTGACACTCGAACCCTGAATCCTTGAACCACAGATCGCTCGACCAAGTCTGACTCCCGACTGAGTCTCCCAGCTGATCGGGGGGTCCGGTGGACTCCCTGATCCTCTCGGTCCGAGACAGTGGGGACTTGATGGACCCAATGAGTTCCACAGATATATTATATGGACATATATGGACCCCATGCACATGTCTGAAACCGATGTCCGTATCCGAACGTATCCGTTTTTTTGTTGGGTTGCCTGTGATCTTGCCCAAGTATAGTCACCCCCTGAGAAGGTAGAAAAGTGAATCCATTTTGAACATTTCTTGTAGGAACGCCTTGAGTTCTTACGGTAAGTGTAAAGCCTGGTGTCTTTAGCATGTATCTGGGGCGGGCTTCCGCTGCGCCGGCTCGCACAAAAGTTTCCGACTGTGCAGGCGTCCATTGCATTTCGACTGTGCGTCGCACAAAACTGGTGCGTTCTCGCTGTGGTGCCGTGCACATGTTCGGACTTCGGACTTGGCGGTCATTTTTCATGGCAGATTTTGTCTCAGGCACGGCACGGACGCAGATTTCTTGGCAGGTGCGGCGCTTTGTGGGCCGTGAAGTGCAGATCTCGTGCAAAGCGGAGGACTTTGTGAACCTTGAAGTGCAGATGTCGTGGCAGGCGCAGCACTTGGTGAACGCCGAGGTGAAGATTTCGTGGCAGGCGCAGCACTGTGTGAACCTCATGTAGATTTCGTGGCTTGCGAACCTTACCGTGCAGATTGCCACTCTGTGCGGAGCAACAGGGATGACTCATCATTGTAATTTTCTGCACACTCTTTCGGGTCTACCGGGATAATCGGTGGAGCGGCCAGACGGGAGAGAGCCGTTCTCCCACAGCCGAGGCTGCTGGTCCGAGAGCAGCTGGTCCAAAAGACTCATATCAAAGAGCCCTTCAGTCTGATCCTCGAGGCAGATGGATCCAAGACCCAGACCGTCCATGTACGACCATGTGTTTCCTCGCAGGTAGGCCAATAGACCGTGCCTGGATGGGTTGGGGTTCTAGGGGGTTCTAGGGTGATGACCACCTTCTGGACAATCACTCCCCGAAGAGAGCAGGATAGCTGGGTGCATCTTGTACAAGGGTTTTGTTTTGGTGAGTATTGTCTACGTGTTCAGGAGTTCTTTTGGATAACTTCCAGAGGTATTTTACCCAAGATATTTAGACACTGTTTGCTATCAGGCTCTTCACCAAACGCGTAAAGATCCCTTGACAATAAGCTGGACCAGGGTTTTCAAAGAAGCAACGATTGAAGATTACAGGTGATCTTGGATTCACTTGGGTATTCTTTTTTTGAATCTACTCCAAACAAAATCTCTGCAATGATCCCGTTTAATCCCCCCACAGGGTCAATTGAGCCGATTGGTTTTTTCACGGCAGGGCCAGCCCTTGCGTGGCCGCGAGTCCTTAGAAGCCAACGGCCTCAAAGCAGGTGGGCGATCTTGATGGGATTATGGAGAAACCGAAACCAAAATTTTGCCCTGCGCAGAGGTTCCTGGACCCTCATATATGGAGGGGTCTGGGGTATCAAATCCCTAGATTTGCCAAGGGTTTCTTGGAGCGTGTCACCGACCTTCTCAATGAACGATTTGGATTTCGCAGAAAGACCACCCGGCCTGGACCGTCCATTGTTCATTTTTCCACAGGGGTCCAACGGGGTGAGCCGGGAGGTCTCTTAATGCAGGGCTGGGCCTGGTCCATTTCTAGACCATGCACGTACGTCACAAATTACGGAATCTACCATCCTGGCAGCCAAACGCAGCACTTCTGAACATCCTGAACCCGCAACTCACTTCCAACCATCATTGCAATTCTATATACCTACACACTGTCCGGTGTCATGTTGCTCACTGTGAATCTGAATATATAGTTTATTCAAATTAAGTATCTCACGACGTCACACCTGTACCAACATAGACGGCCTGTGAGAACTGGTGTTGGGATGTTCTTTTTTTCTTTGTATGTGTTTTCCAATAAGTTGCCAGTCTGAGAGGGTCTGTCGTTTCTTGGCCGAGAGCCGAGTGTTTTTGTTGCAATGGACCATTGGTCGCCAGGCAGTGTGGTGGAAGTGATCCAACAGGGAATTCCTGGCTGGACGTGCATCTGTCACGGAGATGAGGTTGGACGCTGGGATGCAGCCACGGTTCCGCAGCTGTTGAGCTGAAATCGGCTGTTGACTCAGTCGACTCCCAGGAAGACAAGCTACTGCTCGTATCAGGCAGTATCAGGCAGTATCATGCAGTATCAGGCAGTATCATGCAGTATCACGCAGTACTACAGACAGCCTGTTTGTTGCTCAGGTGGGATATGATTTTGGGAGGTACTTTGCAGATTGCTGAGAAGCATCAACACAATATATATCCCAGACCATCCATGAGACATTGGGGTAGTTCACCCGAACTCAATGTAGGTAAATACGCCAGTCCCACGAACAGTCTGGGTAAGTATCTCTCTCTGTATATATAGTGGTCCCCAAAGAGTCAGATAGACACGGTTTCCAATAATTACACTATTAGTGACACATGTTCCCATGTTCCTATCTATTTAGGGGATGTCACGGCCGCGTTTGGTCACCACACCTAAGAACGGTCCGAACGGGTAGTCCGCGGCAGCTCCGCTCCGCTGGTGCATGTCAAGGCCGTGAGACATCGGGTGACTTTCTCATTTGGGACGTGCCCTTCAAGGAGGTCGCGGCCTTGAGCGCTCAAGCAACGCGTGTGCGCATCCAGGAGAGGGGGAAACCTGAAATGGCGGTGGAGAGTCTTCCAGACAGTTTCTTGACAAAGCAGAGAGAAACAAAGCAAGCCACCCAGAAGATCGTTTCATCTAGGGATTTTTGGACGGATAGCATATGTATATAGGCTTGTTGATTTGTTCAGGAAATCAGGGTCTCCTGGTTGTTGACGTAGCCGTTTGCTTGGGCGGGTTGGTAGCCAAGTTAAGTTCTTGTTTTTTTTCTGGGCAGTTTGAATTGACAAAGAAACGGAGTGCCAGACAAGCCCCCCGGAAATGCTTGAAATGTGTTGTGTTCGAAAAAACATTGTATGATTGATTATGATTGTATTGTTACAACAAGAAACACACGGTGTGTGGATTCATGTCGAAAGGGATGGTCCAGGGATCTAGAAATTGAAACTTGTAAGACGCCCGTGCTGATACTTAGAGTTTTCCATGCCCAGGCTCTAGGAAACTCTGGCCATTTGAGGATCCTGGCAACCCACAGGATTTACTACTAGCTTTAGTCTGCAGCTTTGGCGCAAGTATCTGGGAACCTTGGTCCTTGGTCCAATCCTTCACCACGAAACCTGACCGGGTCACCTTCCCAGAAAAAAGGAACACATCGGAAAGCTCAAAATACGTGGCTCTGGGTTGCCTGGGCGCCTATACGTGCCTTCCCGCGGCTGGGACATTCCCAGCCCAGGCTATCCCATCCAAGATCTCCGGCGTGGCGTGCCTATTGGCTACGGCCGAGCCTTAATGCGTGAGGAAGTGGATCAAACTTGGACCTCGCCCGCCGCCCGGAGTTTAACAAGAACACACACCGGCGACGGACACGGTGCGCCCCCGTGGTGGGACTCGGGTTGTTCTTGATTCACCGGGAAGTCCGGTGCTCTTAGAAGGTCCGGGTCTTTTGTGCAGACTCCAGAAACTCAAATCGTGAATCGGCTTGAAAACGCTGCGAAGAATACTTTTCGAGCTGCGTCATACCCAGAAAAAAACACTGATCGAGAAGTTCTTGCCATAAGTCCACAGCAAAAGGTTTTAGAAGCCCTTCTGTTTGTATGAAGAAACCATGTTGAATTCTGACGATTCCAGCCGCGGAAACCATGTCCGATCAATGGCAAGCTTCGAAAGAAAATGCCATCAGAGGGGACAAAAGCCAAAGTAAACCTGTTTGACAGCCAGATCTGGTCACACTGTTACAAGTCAGAAGTTAATAATCTCACAATATCTCACACGTGCTAAACCCGATATTTTTGATGGACAATCTTGAAGTTCACTGGAAGCAAGTAGATGACAAGTGGGTTTGGTTTCAAACACCTCACACGCACACACACACGACTCACAAAAGAAACACACGATTTTTGTTTAGGGTTGTTTTCCCGATAGGCTCTATGGATCCCTATGGATGAAACCTCTTCTTGGGAAGTTCCTTTTTGGCTTCCTTAAGCAAATCCAAGCAGGGTGCAGGTGATTGAGAATGATTGAGATGTGTTATTCCTTGGAAAAAGGCTGCCATGCTGCCTTAAGAGGCCTTAGAAAGGGGTATGGATCGGTCTCCTCACTGGGCGATCTCCTCACTGACTCCTGCGATCCTCTGACTCCGGTCGTAGGGATCGGGTAGTGGAACCGACTCAAACTACGACCAGTCAGCCGATCCCAACCTGCTGGCAACAAGCGCGACACGGGTCGAGCCCGGCATCGGGCAGTGCGGGAGGTACAGCCACATAGTGACTTGGGGATGGTTGGTCTGATGGGGTTCATTCCACTGAGGAGGGTGCTATGCCAGACCTTGTGCCAGGCTGGTTTCAGCGTCATGGACGAGTTGGTAGGGTCTGATTCATAAACACCAAGCATTTCGTGAATGTCAGAGGAATCCCTCTAAGGGGCTAGAAGCTCTAAAGCATGGCCAAGAAGGACTCAACACGTTCCATTGGATTTATCATATTACAACGCAAATACATGGATAGCTCAATATTCTACCCAAAAAACACTATTTTGTAATATTACAATATTATATTGGGCACAACCCTCGGATCCTTAATGGTGCTCATCAAAAAAAGACTTGGTACATGCATTGTAGTTATATAATACCGCCAATTGATGATACACCGATACACCGCCCTGCCCCAAACAATCCCCTGCAAGATATTCCATCCACATTCATTGAACCCAAACTTCACACTTCTCTCTCCTGAGACAAGCTGTGGCACACCAGCTCCCACTGGCATCGCAAGCACCACGACAAGCTGGAGCGAAAGATCTATCACTGCTGCGACAATGGAGGAGGGATACATTGGGACCTTTGGCGGATCAAGAATCTCCAGGAAGGCCGTGTCCGGTCAAGTGGGTTCTTTTGGATCGCGCGCTCTCGTTGCTCTCGCTCTCCAAAGGTGAGGCCTCTCCTCGAAAGGAAGAGCATGTTCCTGTATTTCCAGCAAAACACGACTTGTTTTGTTGGTAGACCACTCACCTGGGACATCCACTCGGAACAGCTTGAGGTTTGGAGAGGTACTCCATGGTCTCTACACACCTTCAGATGTGGATGGTTGAGCTTGGACCCTTTAGTGGATTGCTATTGATGGTTGGAATACTCACATCACATCACCAGACGCATTCGGAACAAAACAAAGGGGTAGTGGGTGAGATGGTAAACTGGATCAGTCCTGCTTCACCACAGGTCGCATGCTTTTTCCGGGTCGACCGTGGGGTGAATATATTAGATTCTGAAGAGGTAGTCGACCTCAGACCTGTTTCGCGGGCTCCCATTCTTTACATGATTTATGTTTCTATACTCATAGCATCTCATAGCTTGGATTTACGTGAATTCATAGATCCGTAACCAGATCAGCCAAAGTCCCCAGATGACCTGGCTGACCTGGCTGACCACACTCCGTCTCCACACTCCGTCTCAGGACCGGAAGATCTGTGGATGGACCGTGGGCGGCGGATCGGATCTGGAGCTGTACATTGATGTCGCCTAAACGCTCCGAACTCGGCTCCGAACTCGGCGTCCCAAGCGAGAAGGAACTGAAGTGCGCCAGAACCGGCGGCCCCCCCCCCTGGCGCGGAGGTCGCCTTATAGGGCTTGGTCCTGTCTTCAAACCGCACGGAATCGTGAACAGATGATTTGGAGGTTCTGGCTGATATATAAGGTTTTGACCCACTCCATCTAAAACAAGGTGGTGGGGTCCAGTCAAGCTCGTGGTAAGGATGTTAAATGGATGATTCAACACCCTGACCTCTTACTACGACCATTTACAGACCACGTGTTTGACTTCTGAAGAGATCCATGAGTACAGATGTACTTCAGGCTGAAGCAGCACTGCTTGACTCCAACAAGCCTGCACGCTTGCGCAGAGAAAACGTGTTGTTTTTTTGCAGGTGCAGTCAAGTGCACCGCGCGTGGAACTTGCTGCGACTCACAGGGGGGTGGATGCGGTTGAGATGTATGGATCTGGTCAACAGGAAGGATTAGGGCTTGACTCGAACTGTCTCCATTTCAATCTTCGGTCAACTCGAACCTTGGTCCATGACTTCACATTGAATGAACCACTGGACAGCTGCAACATGCTACAATGTGCTACAGCACTGGGAGCATTCGTTCTTCAGAACGAAGGGAGCCACGAGATACTGGAGGAATCCACTAACCATTCGACGGTTTTTACGGCGTGTTGGTGGCCAGGTGAGCATTGAGAGGCAGACTCTTGACGTCATCATACTCCGTTGCGGGAAAGCTCCGCATCCACGGCCGCCCTCCAACTTCACCCCTGTTTGATCACACCGGGTGTGCTCCTTTCTTGCGTGACAAAGCCATACCACCAGAAATGACTCATAACCGGTTCAGACCCTTTTGATCTGCTGCTCATCCGAGCCTCCACTTGAGGTGTATTGCTGTGCCGGGTAGCCCATTGCTGGCTTTGCGCTTGGACAATGATCAGGTGCACGTTGTTTTTGGGCCGTACGCCGTAATTACACACAACTGGTTGAACATTCAGTTCAGAGGTCCGTTCTTTTTTCCAAACGTGTTCAGTACGCCAGGACCGGCAAGAGTTCAAACTTTGTGTACTAACATGTGCATGCTTCTCTCACCATGTAGTTGACAACGCTTCCAATGTGACACAGAGCCCCATCTTCCGATCATTCGTTGGATCAAAGCAGCCCGGGTGCTGAAATACCGCGCCCCGGTGCAGAGAATAAGGAATAAGGATGTATCAGGTATAGTTGCCTGGATGTCCTTTTCATCCCTTTTCTGTATAAGGTATCGAAGAGCGGATTCCATAATTTGACCTTTTCTTTAGTAGGATTTTCGTCACCCTTCTGAAGGCTTTGGTTAAAAACACACCTGATGACAGTTGTTTTCGCCACCTGCTTTGTTTTCCTTCTTGCGATCTTCAGGAGGCAGCGAAGTGGCATAGGGCATTACAAGATGCCGCGCATCGAGCCAAAGGCTTCAAGGAGGGACGTCGATGTGCCCACCCACCACAGACCCAGGGACCGACCCACCACCACCACGTCCGACCCGGCGGAGCAAGCGGCGACCGACTTCAAGGGCAGAAAACGCTGTGCTGCACAGCAACCGGGTGAGAAGTGTCGTGAGAAGTGTCGTGAGAAGTGTCGTGAGAAGTGTCGTGAGAAGTGTCGTGAGAAGTGTCGTGAGTGAGTGAGTGAGTGCTGACACTTTTTTTCCTGATCGCGATCGGCCGATCTCCGACAAAGCTACGAGGACTTGATGAACGGTGTAGTGCCTCTGATGCTTAGTCCTCGTAGCACCTTGGAAGCATCAAAAAGAGTCGAGTCCGTCGTTCGGACGAGAGTCGTCATTCGGACGAGTGTCTTCATTTGTGAAAGGGGAAAAGAAGGTGGCACCTGTTTGATAGGATGGAAAGTGTGTTTGGACGTAGTGTAGATGATGACAAGAGATGGGATTTAAGATTGCGTACTACAAGGTATAGTCCTGGTTCTTCAAACTGACCTTTTGATATGTACATACATACATACATACATACATACATTCATACATACGTACATACATACATACATACATACATACATACATGGCTCAAGGCCACTAGAGGTTCAAGTGGGCATCCCACGAAGACCCACTGGTGCGGCTCCCCCAAGCGCACATAGCACCAAGAACCTGCACACCTCGATCCTGAGCAAGTCCCACTACAACACATTCTTTGCTAGTCATCTGGCCTACTCCTTCCACGCTCCTGAGTTGCCGTACGGTGACCGGCAGTTTCTCGCTCTCTTCATCGTGGAGGACATCCTGATACACACCATCTTCAAACTCCCTCGGCCTTGGGGACTTTGACAACTACCGGCCTCCTTGACTGAAGAGAACTTTGGCCAGAACGTGGAAGGTGACGAGATCATGCAGTGGGGACGCAGCTACATGACATGTCAGAATCAGAACTGTCACAACTGGATCTGGCGAGACAAGATGAAGCCAGGAACACGTTGCAGGAAGTGTGGTCAATGGTGGGATCACTATGCCAACACCGGCAAAGGCAAAGGTCAAGGACATGGTCAAGCCAAGCCTCTTGGACATGGCAAAGCATGGCCAAAGAAGACACCTGGAAACCAGATGCTTGATAGCCCACCAGGACTACATCGGCCACGACCTCTAAAGCAGAACAAAGACCAAGTTGCAGCAGCCGAACTTTTGGCCACAACTTGGGAGGTGATCCCGGAAGCTGTCCAAACCAAGCTCATGGCACTCGGCTTTGGACCTCCACCACCAGAAGAGCCTGAATTGACCGAACTCCTGAAGACTCACATGACGGCGCTGCCACAGGAAGTTCAAGCAGTGGTCACTAAGCTGACCCAACCTTTGCCTGATACCGAAAAGGATCTTGCACAAAAGCTCAAGGCGCAGGTGGGGGACTTGAAGTCTGTCTCAATCAAGAAGACCCAGCTTCAAACCAAGCTAGATCAAGTCAAGAACCAGTATGCCTCCATGCTACAAGACATGCAAGAACTACAGGGCAAGTTGAATGAAGGTCAGAAGCGGCTCAAACACCTGTCGGATCAATACATGAAGATCACCACCATGACCCCACAACCCACGGGCCTGGAACCTGATGAACCAAAGGACCTGCCCATCCCTATGGCCGTCGAAACCTTTGTCACGAGTCTCGGAATAGATCTGTCAGAAGAACAACGATCTCAACTCCATGGACTCTTGAAGCGGACAAAGGCTGATGAGGACGAAGTCAACAAAAGACGCAAGACGGACACAGAAGGGCCACCGACAGGGGGGGCAGTGTGGGTAACACTTTTTCAAAGACCACTACTAGCATCCCGGCGTTTCAAGTGCCGATTCCATGGGATGATTTTGAGGCACACCCAACACCGGTTTGCCGTGCTGCATCCGGCTCAATCCAGCAGGGGTACTCCTTTGGAGGTGCAGGGGAACAGACACCTATCAACCCACAGGAGGACACCACACCAAACCTTGGGGATACTCACATCACTGGTGAAGGGGAGTTCACCAGACACCAATCCATAGCATCCTTACCACCAAGGAGGCTCAATTTTGACACGTTAGCACAGCCTGCCACCGACACTGATGGCGAGCTGTTGGGAGCTCCAGGAGCTCAAGTGATCCAGATCAAAGGTGGTGCCAACTACGTCAAGCAGACGCACCACCAGGCAGACACCAAACCCAGAATGCAGAACACCTACGGCTCCACGACAGAATGCATTTTGCAGAATCTGTCGATGTCAGTTGGCAATCCCAGCTCCAGATGTTTTGCCAATGCCCCATGGAGAGCGTTCACCTGGACCTGTGCACTTCTACAAGAAACGCACACCGAGCCATGGGGAAATCTCTATGATGCAGTACAAGAATCCCTAGAACTGGCAGAGATTGTCGACATCCAGACATTGCCTGGCCTGCACAGACTATGGAAGAAACATGACCTCAATGTCCAAGGCGATGCGAACCACTTCGTCAATACCCTCTGGAACCACTCACAGAGCCGAGCTTTTCACTATCGGTTCGCAGAGATCCAAGAACGAGGCTATTTGACAGACTCTGTGCAACAACCGCTCCTGGTCGACTTTCCAGACACCTGGCCTGAAAACACCACACTGCAGAGCTTACTGAATGGATGGGCCAACGAAGGCTGTGGTCGCTACCTCATAGATGACAAAGCCATTCTGGTCATGCACAT
Organism: Durusdinium trenchii; assembly: GCA_963970005.1. Taxonomy (NCBI): domain Eukaryota; class Dinophyceae; order Suessiales; family Symbiodiniaceae; genus Durusdinium; species Durusdinium trenchii. The sequence continues at coordinate 81,968 of CAXAMN010025672.1, forward strand.
CACCAGGAACACCAACCTGAATGGGGTAGCCACCAAGCACAAGAAGATCCTGAATCCATATGGCACCTTCACGGTACCTAGATCCATGGATGGCTTCGCAAGAGCTTCCACGGAATTCGTCCCATCGGTGCTGATCTGTCATCGTGGGGCGAATCACGAGTCCGGCCACTACTTTGCCATCCTGATCTACAGAGATCTCATGTGGCTTGCGTGATTGGTCCCTAACTCTGAAAGTGTGACCCTTGATCACTTCCCTCACTCCAGTGGAGTCAACAGAAACAGGGCAAACCAAACAACCACCACCTGCGCTGTACCTGGCCCCCAAATAAGCACCAAGCACCATCCTCTGACCTTGCCACTTCTGTGCGTGAACTGGCTTCACAAAACCCAAACAAACCTTCTTTCATGATCCCCACAGCACGTTCTACACCTTTGGCCTGTGGACGATGCTCTGAAATGTTCCTCCAATGGAAGCCTCGACAGTTGGACTCTCTCAGAGACCTCTGCATCAGGTTCAGCAAGTAGGCTTCGTTGTCAGTGGCCACTTCCAAAGACAAACCTCCAACACCGATCTCATTCAAAACAGAGACAGTGGACTTCACGTCCTTCTCCCGGTCACCACCTAAAACCACCAGACCGATCATGCCAGTCTGAATCATGAGCAGAACCAACACCTTCCAGTGCCTTCCACCTACAAACATGATGTCAGCTGCAAGATCACATGTGCTTGACTCCTGGTCCTTTCGTCTCCGTGCGGGCGTCCGACCTCTTGCCTGAACACACGCATCACACCCTCGATCATATGGCCAATGTCCTCGACACTCGTGCTCATACAACAAACTGCCCTCCAGCTCGGGTGATGGATCCTCCAAATCCGACGAATGTGGACCTTCAGGGTCATAATGGGGCAACTCCCCAGGTGGTTCGCCGACATCGGAACCTGCCTCAACCATCGGACCTTCGGCCTCCGCCTCCGGACCTACCTGATCGGGGATGGAAGGAGTGTACTCCTCCATGTCATCACTCTCCAAATCAGTTTTCGGTAACCCACGGAACATCCGGACCCGCTCGGACTCCGGTCCTCCGAACCTCCCGGAAACCCCTCCTGGTTCCTCCAGAACGCAAGCAAAGAAGCAAAATCCGTCTCAGATCTCCCAAAAACCTCCGAAAAAGCCTCCGGATCCTCGTCCGGACCTTCGGAAAAGAAGTCAAAATCCAAAAACTGGCTCTCACAGCTCACAAAAGAGGAGTTCGACTCAACCTCCCAGGCGTCAAACTTAGAAGTGAAAGAGGCAAAATCTCCCTGATCATCCTCATTCCCCTTCTCCAGCGTATCGGGCTCACAATCAAAAGACAAAGTTGGAAAAGAAACAGGCTCATCACCAAAAAACGAAACATACGACAAACATACGAAAACGACTGCAAAGAACCAGGCTGAGTGCACATCACTTCTCGACCCTTAGCTCTGGACTTCCCTGCCTTAGAAACTGGTCGTGCCTGTTCAGTCACTGCATCGTTTTGCGTTTCACTCTCGTTTCTGTCGTTTCTGTACTGCGTATGTGGTGTGACCGTACTCTCAGTGCTTTGTGCTTCAGGTGTCTGGGTCTCTCTGATCTCTTCTTCTGGGTTCGATGGGGGACCTTTCACCTCATCAACCTCCATTGGAGCAGGACCTTTGGTCGCTTTGCCTCCGCGTCTGGCCTGACTAGGCTTTGAAATCAGATCAACCTTCAACCACCAAGCACGTTCACAGATCCTCAAAGGAAAGTTGGTGCCCTGACCATTCTCGAGGACACTCTCTCGTGCTCCTCCAAGGCGAGTCAACCATCCTGTCTCTGACAGGGCATAGCAGCTGATCACATTCAACTTGATTCGAGCTACCACTACTCGCTGCATGACAACAGGGGTCCTACCTACCTTGAACTCAAGGTCTACCATCCCTGCAGTGGGAAGAATATGATCCCCTGCACCTCTCAGGATTGGAGCTGAACCTGGGTACCAGTACTTCACCTTGTAAAGCTTCAACCATTCCTCAGCAACAATGTGACAAGTGGCACCTGAATCGACGAGCCAATGGGTCTTGAGATCCTTTCCCAAGCCCTGAGTACTCAACAAGTACTCGAGAGGATGAGTGACACTGTGAACTACCGGCTCAGAATTGGAAGTGGTTGCCCCCTCAGTACTCGAACTTTTCGAAGTCACTACCATTGCTACTTGGTCTTCATCACCAACCGCACCATGCAGCAGACTGACTACCATTTCTGGTGGTTGGACCACTTGTAGCTGCAGACAGCTTCTCCACGCTGCTTCTCCTACAATCCTCACACCGGATTCAACCAGGACATGTCGGACTTTCGCATGAAAGGAGAAGACTTGCGGCGGGATTTTGTCGTTCTTTCCTCGCGGCACTCTGATTGCCTTGGCTCAGCAGTGGTTGGCTCTGAGCTTGCTCTGTGTAACTTGGCAGGTGTCAAGTTGCACAAATTGCAATTCACACCCCAGAGTGATCCGCAATGAAATCATGGCCCGAGAGGCATGGTCTTCAAACTCCCATTCGCCCTCTTCATCTTCGTCCTCAAGCTCTCTCAACTTGCCTCCTTTCTTTCCTTTGCCCTTGCCCTTGCTTTTGCTCTTGCCTTTTCCTTTTCCTTTGGATGGAAAAGACTTCTTGCCAGGGTCTGCTCCAGTGTCCTTGGTGTTCTTGGACCGTCTCTTGTCAGAATGCTTCTCCCAACAATCTGAGGCCACACCTTGCTTCGAATGGGAGAACCTTGAACATGTGCCCTTTCCATGGTTCCAGTAGCACGACTGCGGATGTAATACTCTGTCACTGCTCGCCAAAGCTGCTGGACAGTCCCTGCACCGCTGGTGAGTTGCACGTGTTCAGCTACCTTTTTCAGGCAAATTCCTCAAATACAGCAAAAACTGATCCCCCTCATTGATCCTCAAATCAACCATTTTTTTCCACGAGTGCAGACGCCATGTGGGCGGAGTGTCCAGGTCATCATTGAAGGGGAAGGAAACACAACATGATGAGGGAAAAGAACACAAGCAACCCCAAAACCAAACAAAAAACACCAAACCAAAACCAAAACCAAGAACCAAAACACACCAAAGGCCAGAGGCCGTTTCTCCCTCATCCAAAAGTGTTTCCTCTGCACCAGAGTGAGACATGTGAGAGACTGCGAACTAACTAGAGGCTGAATTCACTGTGACAGTCGGACGGCATGGTCGGCGCAAGAGCGGGTTTGCCTCCCCTCGGGGAGGTTGTGCCCTGTTCACCCTTAGCTGCAGGCTGCTCTCGCTAGGAATTGCCGCCACGATTTGGCTTTTGTCGGGCAGCATGCGACTGGCCTTGTATGCGCCACCAGTTGAATGGGTTGTGCTGCAAGAATGGTCTTTTCCACGGATTGCTGCTCAGATCTTGTCACTCTTGGTCGACCTGATTACAACCAGCGCTGGAGCATCGCGAGACACTGACCTGCAAAGTGACCTTGTTTTGCCACACTGTGGTGTGGCCGCTGGTCACCAATATTCGGGAAGGAAAGTCCGTTTGAAGCCTCCTAGGCGGCTTTCCATGAACACAGCTTGCGCTGCCGTCCTCTTCCTTTGAGAATTCAGGCCCATTAATTGCCACTAGTTTCCGTTTCACATGTCTCACCCAGTGTAGAGGAAAGACTACAAGATGGTGGAGTTTCGGCCTGCGGGCTTGGGCGTTTGGTTTTGGGTTGGTTTTGGGGTCTTTGTTCCTTTCTCCACCATCTGTCTGTTCTTCCCTTCCTTCAACGATGACCTGGGCACCATGCCCACACGGCGTCCGTACTCGTGGAAAAAAAATCCCAAGAGGCGGATGGTGGAGAATGGTAATGGAAAGTTGCCAGAGAGTAACCTTGGTTCTCCTTGCAGCGACCACGCCATGACTATTGCTGTGCAAAGAGGCACAAGTACCACGCTAGGATAGGTCTATGTTTCACCTGTCTCATGCCGGCCTTGCATGCAACAAGAGACCTTTTCCAACTCAGTGCCGCTCTCTCTTTTTGAAAAAGAGAGTACCCCACAGCACTTCTTGTCTGCTAGAGGTGCAATGGTGACCTCTCTACCTGAGAGATGGCATCACCATCGGCAGCAAACCTCTTTCGTTGTCTCTGCCTCCACTGCCTGACAATTGACATGCCTTTCGTCTCTGTCGTGCAATCAGTTGAGGGTTGTGCTACGAGATGAGCTTTTCCACAGCTTGCTGGGCAGAGCAATAACTGACTCCCCTGGGCAAATCAGACTGGCTGACAACAAACAATGAAGGTCTTGCACAGTACCTGATCATCGTCTTTGCCATTCGATGCAGTGGCCCCCTTGGTCACAGCTTGGTCGAAGCCCCTTTGATGGGCTTTGCTGCACTTGCAGATGATGGCAAGGTGCCACTCTACTTACCACACTTGACACCACAACTGGCCAGTCAAGTGATGCAAATCTGGGCAGTAAGGGCTGATACTTTCAGGACCACACAGCAAATCATCCAGATGCTTCCGCCTCAGGAAGAACCAGACTTTGATCCACCACTTCACCCCAGCCCGGAGAAGCGACCCAGACTGGAACAGACACATAACCAGCTGCACTATGGCAATGTCACGCAGTTCGGACGCCAAGTCATTGATTGGTACTGGACTAGACAGAGCGAGCCCTATGTCCTGGTTGAGACCCACTTAGACCCACAAAAGCATGCACAAATCTGTCAGTACTTCACCATCAGGGGACGGACAGCCTTTGGTGTCCCTGCCTGGCCCAATGCCGACAATGCCGGCGCCCACAGCGGCATCCTGGTCCTAGGAGACCCTTCACGCGGTCTCACTCCAGTTGAAGCCTTCTCCTTGCAAGGTTGTGGATATCAGGCATTCCTCTGGCAGGCCACCACTCAGACCATCATGGTGATTGGGCTCTACCTCCGCACCAATGAGAGCATCCAAAGCGAGACAAACGCCACCATCATCTCAAAGATCTTGGCAGTCCTGCAGGCCACCACCCACCCGTACATTGTGATCGGGGATTGGCAAAACAAACCCAGCGCACTCTCGAGCACGGTACTGCCCTCCAAATTCCACTTCGAGATCCTCGCTCCAGATGTCAGCACCCTCTCAGGCAGTGTCATAGACTTCAGCCTGGTGCACACAGACCTGTCAAGCACAACCACATTGACCACTGACTGGGCAGTCCCATGGAGACCGCATGCTCTCCTTACACTCCACCTTGACATGGAAGCGGCCACCAGAGAATTCCGCCAGGTCCAACATTTTCCTGCTCTGCCAGCAGTCCCAGACATTGACTTCAGGCCATGGACCACTTTCAAAACGCAGGCCCTGGAGCTCAACCTGTATGACATCCCAGTCAACACAGCTGCACAACAATGGGCCGATTGGATCTCAGTCACTGAACAATACTTGTTGCAAGAGCACCCTTGGGCTGCCCAAGGCAGAGGCAGCAACCTCAGGGTCACCATCAAGCCATTGGCAACACCGAAAACCGGAGGCACCTGGAAGAAAGGCAAAGCTGCCTTTTGGGAACAGCTCCAAGCCAGATTCCGACTTGCACAACAACAGCCACCCACACAGCCAGGTGGCCCAACCAAAGGGTTCATGACAGCCCTCAAGGACATCCAGACCAAATGGCTCGGATCACCCACCTGGGGTCAATTCCTTGACACCTGCCACCACTGGCATGCATACAAAGATGAGCATGCGGCCACTCTCATCATGCATACCATCCAGCACCAGCTCCCAGAAGCCCAGCAGGCAGCCAATGATGAGATACATCTTCAGTACAAAACCTGGCTGACTCAAGGACATGCCAAAGGCCTCAAGGGTCTGTTCCGCAGCCTCAAGAGCAGCGAGCTACCATGGCAGCGACCCTACCGAAACCTTGAAGCTGACCAGCGAATGACACAGACTGGAGTGACCTCTGGCAGATTCGCCAAGACAACCAGCCCGTGCCAAGAACCAGCTTGCAGGACCAAGCCATCCAACAAGCCAAAGGCCTCAAGGCCATCACCATTGGGCAGCTCGCCCATGCCATCAAGAAGCTCCCAGACCGGGCCAGCGGACCTGATGCAGTCTCAGCACAACTTCTTCGCACGGCACCACCACAAGCTCTGGGTCCTTTGCTCCAACTGCTTCATGACATGGAAAGCACTGCCCAGATGCCAACGCAACTACAAATGCACATGGTGGTCATGCTGCCAAAAAACCCAACCATCGAGCGCCCCATCACGCTCACATCCACACTGTACCGGCTTTGGTGCAGACTCCGGAAAGCAGTGCTGGACACATGGCAGCATGACCTACCGGACTTCATGAACCACGACCGAGCCAGGCCCGGGGCAAACGTCCTGCAAGTAGCCCTCGAGAGACTTCTCAGGCAAGAAGTGACCAGAGCCAACCAACAGCATGGGGTCACTGTCCTCATGGACCTTTCGACCTTTTACGACACCATCCAACTACAAGCACTCCAAACACAAGCCCAGGCCATCAACTATCCACCCTTGATGCTGGAACTGGCCATGCAAGTGTACACAGGGCCCAAAGCCATCATGGCCGAGCAGGAAATGACACCATTCTTTCACGTCAACAGGGGAGTACCGGCAGGCTGTCCACAAGCTCCACTTTTAGCCAAGGCAGTGCTCACTCCAGCCCTGGCACCTTGGCATGCCCAACACCAGCACATCCACCTCTCCAGCTGGGTGGATGACATCGGCTTTGACACAGCCGGCAAGGATCCAAACAGAGTGGCCAAGCAAGCAGTGGATGCCTATAGAGACCTCCACCAGAAGCTCACCCAGGTGGACCTCAAGGTCAGTGCAAAGAAGACCGCCTTCATAGGCACCGACAAACATGTCAACCAGGAACTGAAGAAGATGCTGACTGAAGAAGAACCACCGGTGGTTCCAGTGATGAGAGATTTGGGCATTGATCATCAAGCTGGACGAGCCAGAAGAATCCCGGTCATGAAGCAACGAATGCAGAAGGCCACCCAACGGCGAATCAAGCTCAGGAACCTGAAGATACCAGCCCTTAGAGTGCGCCTTCGACTTCACCGGGGAGGCATTCACCCTGTCGCCATCTGGGGAGTGGAAAGTCAAGGACTAGCTCCAAGATACCGCATGGCACTCCGCCATGCTTTGGGCAAACAGCTAGGACACCACAATGGAGGCATCCTTGACGTCATCTACGACATCCACAGCAAACGGTATGCTGACCCAGGCGACCAGATTGTCATCCACCATGTCAGGGCCATGCGCCAGCTCATCCAAGCATGGCCAACTGACCAGCTTCCACAGCTCCAACAAGCTTGGCAGACCACCCATGCCAACCTCCGAAGCAAGCAATACCCCTGGTACACAGTCAAGGGACCCATGGCAGCAACCATCACCTACATGACCGAGTGGGGATGGGACGTGCATGATCTTCTTCACTGGACCCGAGCAGAAACACCTTTCATGCTGGCCAATGAGGTGCATTTCCAGGAACCGTGGTGGACCTTGGAGCATAAGTTCCTATGTGAAGCCCAACAACAGCGTACCAACAGGTTCGCACAAAGAAGGCACCACCAGCACCTGCTCACCGGCCTTGACTGGCACACCTACCGACAGCTCAGGCCCCAGCTGCCGGAACAACAAAGAAGACACCTCCAAACATGGGTTCAGGGAGCATTGCACTGCAAAGAGGGCAACTCCACCAAGACCTGTCCCTTGTGTCATGTCCCGGCAACGGCCAAACATGTCCTATGGCTCTGCAAATGGCACCGAGACAGGCAGCACCCACCTCTACCACCAGAATGGCTGGAGCGCATCACGAGCACTGACGAAGAACCGCTGTGGTCGAAAGGCTGGATACCACTCGAACCACAAGACCACATGCATGACAACCATCCATACCATGGACATGGCATTTGGCAGGAACTTCAACCAATTGGGCCAGACCAATATGCAGGCCTGGCCTACACGTTGGATGCCACACCCTCCAACTATGACCCCAGAAGCCAACTCTGGGTCTTTGGCCTGTGTCTTCACAGCCAATCCATGGGACAGCTGAAGCGCCTTGGAGCCATCACCGGAGTCGCACCTGGCCCACAGACCAAAGGCCGTGCCCTCTTTGCGGGCCTGGTCGCCCTAGCCAAACACACCACTACACCGGCCAAAGTGATTGTCCAGCTCAGCACAGTGTGGGAAGCATGGCAACAACCACCGCACCGACACCCGTATCCTGACCTCCTCATGGACATCACAGAGCAGGACCGCCAGCGCATCACAGTCCTGTACATCAGCCGCAACACACGGACACCTGAGGCACCAGGCAATGAGCCACAACTCAGGAGGAGGCAACGTGATGCAGCCCTCACGGCATGGGAACGCGCGGATGGTCTCCACAACCGCAACCACACCAACTGGCAGGCCACCCTTGACAGGGATCATAAAGCCATCTACACCCACGCCGTCCAGAGGCTCGAGCAGATCTTTGCAGACAAGCAGCACTACTTGCATGACAAACCTGCTCGCAACCCAGCTCAACACACCAAGCAAAAGAAAAAAGACCTCATCAAACAGTGCACCAAGCCTTGGCAGGAACCACACCACCGATGGATCCCGCACAGAAGCGGTTTCACCTGCAACACGTGTGGGACAAGGATGCACCAGGCCCTCACAGCCCAACAGCTTGAAGAGAGACTCGCTGAACCCTGCATTCTCCAACAAGCTGACACCGATTGTCCACCTCCCAGCCCAGAGGCACCAGGACCCACCAAAAAGCTCACAAGACTGCAGGTCATCCGCAACATCCTCCAAGCTCAGGAGGCCCAGCCACCAACCAAGGACAAACACCAACTCGAAGAAACCACCGGCTATCTCAGGTGCATCAAGTGCGGAACCAGCATCCATAAACGCACCAATGAACAAGCCTTCACAGACTACATCAACAGTCAGTGCTTGGATGGCCCCTATGATGAACACCATGGAGGCCACCCCACTCACCAACTCTGGCGAAAAGGGAATCGCATCAGCTGCAAACAGTGTGGCATACAGCTACACCTTGACAGCCATCACAGGATCATCCTGTCGGCCAGCCTCCTCAAAGAATGCAAAGGAGCGGGCATCAAGGGATCCCCCTCGATCCAAAGTTTCTTCAAGGCCACACCGGCCACTCAGAGAGGCACAGAGACTGCAGATTCCCAGCCGCAACAGGCCAAATCAGATCCCAGCACAGGCCCCAGGCCGAAACGCCTGCACTTCACCACCCCTCTCACGCAGAGGGAAGATAGGCAAGATCCGATTTTGGCCATGACACCCAGCCACCAAATCGGAATGCAGTCACCAGACAAGGCAGAGACATCCAAGCTTGCTACAGCTCATGGCACAAGAGATGCCCACACATCCAGCCCAGAAACGGCAGAGGAAGAGAGCCTGGCAGAAGATGATGTCATGCAGGTCGACTTTTTCTAGGCAGCACCTCACTGACGAGCCCTACTGACGCAGACAGGCGGAAAAGCACTTCTGAGCCACCTGAAGACTAGCGGTCAGAACCAACCGACCGAAGGTCGCACTCCCTGGCCTAAACGGCCTCAGCCACAAGCAACTTTAGGAGAAAAAAATACATACATACATACATACATACATACATACATACATACATACATA
>CAXAMN010025672.1:91653-106881 GCA_963970005.1 Durusdinium trenchii
CTACATACATACCACTACATACATACCACTACATACATACCACTACACTACACTACACTACACTACACTACACTATCATATCGTATCATATCTCCAGGTTTGACGTCACCTGGGCCTGCAAAAGGTCACTTAGGGATGTTGAGGAAGCTGGATTGTTAGACTTATTATACTGTCAGTATTTATTTTGAATTTTAGTAATATGAATATGTAATACTAAGTATCATTATGCAGTTATACACATATATAGTTTATAGTCTCTTTCCAGTCTCTGGTCATTGGTTCCTGGAAACACTGGGCCTCATCTATCACCTTCAATGTGCCTATAGTGAATATCCCAGATCATTCATGAACAGTTCTGTTTGTTCTTTTCGAACCACTACATCTCCAATGCAGACCTTTCGACTCCGTCATTTAGGGGTTTCGACAACCGATTCGGGGTGCTCCTTTGCTGCCTCAGAGTATTCCCAACACCCACAGGTCAGCAGCTGCGGGTCCTTGGATCAGGCATTTTTGGATCTCAGATGGATGAAAAATGGACTTCTTTTCACCACTTTGCGATCCCAACTATAGGCCAATGCAATAGATAGCATTGCTTGTTTCAATCTATACTGCGAATGCAAAGACGCAACTGCATCAATGTCTTTGAAAGACAGCTTTTGAAGCAACAACTGTTGGGGGATCGTGATCGTTTTATCGAGTGTTCGTTCTTTGTTTTGTTGTGGGATCGTTTGACCTTGGGATTCTGCATGATTGATGCTGCTGGTGGCTTTTGGAGCACCCAAAACAAGCAGCTCATGACCTGCATGACCTATACATGTGTGGCTCCAAGGTGGAAACTTTGACCCTCAAGACCATGAGGATGCGTTGCTGAATCATTCCAGTGTACTATTTGTACTTGATTGTATCTTGTTGGGATCTTCCGTCTTACCCCAGGTTGTCTTATTCCAGTATACCACAGGTGCTTTACCCCTTTGTACATCTCAGCGAGCGAAAGGGCCCAAGCGGCCCAAGCGCCGTCCATCGCCTCATCGGCCCGTCCAGGTGAGGCGGAGTGGACGGAGGCGGAAGAGCGCATGGAACGCATGCGTTCGGAGCTCGCCGAGAAGGACCAAGCGCATGGCAACGCGGAGGCCCGGACGCTCGCGGCGCGGTCGGACCGGGGGTGGGGTTCTCGGTCAGTCTAGGTATAGTTGAAGCATGTAAAGGTAAAGGTGGATGACCCTCGCGACAGTGTGTATGTGTATATATATATATAACTATATAACGACATGGAGTGTTCTATTGTTGCCTCGTTTGAAACTAAGGTTTTGTGATGAAGTTGTTCCTGTGTGAAACCATTGGGGTTTGGTGGCCCTGTTTTGGCATGAATCCACCGAGGACTGTCATGTTGGTCTTCGCATGTGTTCGGACTCACGAGCCGTACCTGGTCGACGGAGAGTCCAATGAGAAGAGCGACAGCACTGAATCATGTGGAGAAACCAGGTCGACGGTCAACCAAAAGACCAGTCAACACAAGCCCTTTCGTGTTCTCTGCTGAGGATCAAGAGAGTTTTTGGCAATCTAAGACTAAGAGAAAGTTTTGCCCGGCCTCTTCAAAGTGACCTTGTTGGAGTCCCTAAGTGAGCTGCTCAAAAAAGTGAGCTGCTGGAGGCCCAAGTGACCTCAAATCAGGATATCAAAAGGTCACTTTTGAAGAACCAGGATCTGAATTGTTTGACCTTTGACTCACGATTAATCATGGTTGTCATGATTCAATGGTGCATGTCATTGGTCAGGACAGTGATCAGGGGTTAAAAAGATGCACATGCCTTCAATGCCTCATCACCAGGTCCCTCAATCCATAGGCATATACAACACTTATAGGCCTAAGTCTCTTGTTTGCCTCAAAACCAAAGGTTCCCTTCTTTGAGTCACCAATTGTTTGACTCGCCGCCAGGAGGCATGCAAGGCTGAGGCGATCGCACGGGCTCAGGCAGAGGAGCACAAGAAGTTGGCGGAGCGAGTGCTCGTGGCTGCAGAGTCGAAAGACCCGTCGAAAGATCCAGAGATGATCCAGTAGATGTTTTCCCCCCAACTTGGACTTGGACAGATGGAAAATACAGCACTTAAGGAGTAGATGGAATTGGAGGTATCTTCATTGCCATATGGGAAAAACTTGGAACATCCATCATTTTGTTTTGCTTGAGACTGAATGTTCAGAAAGCCTTGGTGGACTTCACCCTCCCGGGACGGTCGGTGGCTTGGGACCCGTCAGCCGCCGAGTGGGACGCCGTCGGCGGCTGGGAGCAGAACTGCTGAACAAGGTCGAGGCCAGGTCATGCTAATTAGAAACAATTATTGTTTCTAATAGCTTCTTGTTACTACTAGTAAGGCACTTGTTACTAGAAGCGATGCACTTGTTACTAGTAGCTTATTGTTAAGAAGATAATCAACACACTCCCTGAACTAACATGGAAGTGGAAAACCTCCCGTTGGAGGCCATTGCTATTGAGTTGGAGGCCATTGCTGTTAGGTTGGAGGCCATCGCTATTCGGTTCTTTTTGCTATTAGGTTGGAGGCCCTTGGTCTTCCTTTCGGGGCCGTTTTCCACATCTCCATGTCAGTTCAACGAAGACATGGCTTTGAACGGCCCTTGGGCGGTAGTGGCCATGGTGGATGTCTTTCCCGGGAAGACATCGAAGGTCCGGCAACACCGAGGTGTCGACCACCTCACAGGAGTGGTTGAGGTTTTTTGTTTTTTCGCTTCGAATTCGTGACCAAAACAGGAGGACCTTTTGGGGTCTTTTAGAGGTACTATGTTACTAAGCGGTTTGGTATCCAAACGGATGGTTTTTAATTGCTCGGTTCAAAGGTGTTCATGAACAGCTCACAACAAGAATGAACAAACATATTCCCGCTCGAGCCCCTTGTTTGGATCAAATTCTCTGCTCCCTCTCTCTCTCTCTGTCCCGGCGACGCACCTTGAGGATGTCGAGCTCTTGACCAACCAACTTGAACAGACCATTGCCGAGCTGCCTGACGCAACAGATCTTGGACATGTGGATTCTCCACAGGGCCTGATTAACTTAAGGACATTCCTTATTTTGTCTATTTTAGTGATGCCAAAAGGTTGGCACTACTATGAATGTCAGTGACACATCATAATGGCATCCTTCCAGTATGCTGATGTAGAGAACATCTGGTAGCGGACGAGCGGACGGCGCTTCGGTTGCCCGCGAAGCTTTGCAGGGCAATCGTTCGATGGTTCACATCAACCCCCCAAAAGTCCGTTCGATGGTGAAGCCTTCAAAAGCCCCTAGGATTTCAACCACCCTTGATTTCGTGGTTCTTAGAAGTCGGATGCCTTAGCATCCCATCGTTTTTACTCAGGAATTTGGATGACAAAATACCAGGTCCAGCATGTTGTTCCAAGGTTGTTGAACGGAAGGTTGACCTGGTTCATGGGTTCAAGTTGTTGGGTAAAGTATCAATCATGGAAGACCGGGAGATCCATCCAGATCCGCTGCGCCTGTGTGGAGACCGGTGATGGCGCGAGGCTGTCCGCGGCGAAGACCTCCGCGGAGACGCAGACGCAACGGATCAAGGAGTTGGAGACACGAGTAAAGGAGTTGCAGGAGCCTGGAGAAGCAGGGCCAGAGATGCCAGAGGTGGCCGGAGATGCCAAAAGCTCACTGTGTTATGAGCCTCAAGATATATATATATATGGTTTGACTTCAAACAAAGGGGGCTTGATTAAGAACTAGATGAAGAGCCTAACTTGACACTCCAGACAATCTGGGTCCATGGCACACTGAGGAGGACGGGATTGCAGTTACTGCAAGTGGATGCATGTTGACATCGGGTACCACAGTACAAGAACCAAACAACATTTTGCTTACTTCACCAGAATAGAGGTGAACCTCAGCCAACAGGCCCTAGGCTAGTGCTTTCTCTTCTAGGAACATCGGGCCTCCCTAGGCCTAGTCTCTTTACACGACCAATCAAAGAAGACATTGGAAACATATGTCAATACCAAGTTTGTAGCATGAGCATCCGGTGATGTTCAGTACACCCTAAGAATCATTGGACCCGACCACTTCTGGAGGGTCCGTTTTGACCCTGCAGAACGCAGGGGTTTGGACCCTCAAGACCTTCACCGAACTGAGGGTCCTTGATTCTTAGGGCATTTGATATTGATGAGTGGATGGGAAAGCGAACTGGGTCTCAATGGGAGAACTGGGACTGACTCAACGGGTTTGTCGGAGAAGAGCTAATTGTCGATCCAATCGGAAACCATGGGGCAACAGGCAAACATCGGTAAACGTCCTTAAACGTCACTTCTTTTGCCTAGTGTGTCATAGGCCATAGGTTTTATGGTAGTTGTCACTATACTAAGCTACTTTGTGACTCTGGGCTTTGATATCACATCACTGTGATCGCTCACAATCGGTGGAATTCACATGAATTAACCATCATCAACTCACCGGGCGCTGGTCCGAGCAGCTCAGCTGGGCCTCTGGGGCGCCATCCGACATCTGTTGGTCACCCAGATGCGATGGGTTGGAACGACGGCAACCGGCAACCATGTTTTTTTCAGGAGACAAGGAAGGAGTGTTGGTGGACCAAGGCCACATAGATACCAACAATCGACACCATGGTGGACCACCAAGCCAACTCTCCCAGGAGGAGTTGGATGCCGCACAAAGCAAGTTGCAGGCCGCTGAGGAGAGCGATGCGGAGTGCGGAGCCGTTTGGACATGGCGGATTGTCGTTGGCCGTTTCCAAGCGGATTGTTTGTCGTCTTATTGGAACCAAGTCTTCCATCATGTTGGCATGTTGCGCTTGTCTTCGCTGTGGAACCGAGTCGACTCGGTTCTGTTGCTTTCCCGAGAGACATCGAGAGGTTTGCGTCGATCCCAACGCACCAGCGTGGTGCTCGATCAATTGACGAGGAGAGACAAAAGGAGCTGGAGACTTCTGCGGCTTGGTATGCGAGGACCATGGGAAGTATATAAGTTTAAGGCAGCAAACCATTGAGATGGGTCCTTTCCAATTTGACCAGTTGCATCTACAGAGGTTCTCGTTGCATCCCTCACCTTTTCGGCGGGATCATGTGCTTCGAATGCTTCGCCGCCAACCATGACTGTTCAGAACATATTGACCAAGAAAATCATAAAGCAGCAACAGCCAAATCCAACAGTCTCATTTTTGTCTCCTTGCAGATCCAACACTTCTTCATCCTTCAGGGATGCACGACACGCAAGGCAGCTTGCGTCAACACGCAAGGCAGGCTGCCGCTTGAGGGACTCGCTGCGACTTCAGGTCCAGACGGAGCAGGAGCAGCGTGTTGTGGCTGAGACAGACCTCCGTGCACTGAAGCAGAAGTGCCTCGGCGAGCAGGGCGGACCGGAGCTGACTTCGGCCACTGACGTGGTGCCAAGATCAGTGGAGGAAAGTTGTGAAACCCAGGCTGAGGACGCAGAATAGTAGTCAGCATAGTATAAATATAGCTCAATTAGCACTGAAAACTCCTTGCAGAAAACGTTTTTCTGAAGAACATCAAGAAGACGGACAGCTCTTTTTGGATGAGTCCGCAGATCAGACTTCTGGAGAACGATCCCGAGATGCCCCCCGGTGGCGGACTGAGGAACCAAAGAATGGAAGCAACATGAAAACACAAACACATACATCGAAACAGCTAGAAATACAGTATCAGAAATACCCAGCTTGCTTCAAAGTAACCTTTCTGCACTTTGCTCAGTGACCTGACACGGTTCGACCGTGACACCAGTCAGACCTTGGAAGAACGACCTCAGGGGACGACCGGAAGCACACCGCGTCTCCGCGTCTCCGCTCCGTTCACCGCCCTTTCTCGGTCCAAAGCGTCTGACCTCTCGGGTTCGGGGCCGGTAGACCGCAACGATCACCCACCCGGGCTGCCCGGGGGAAGAGCAACACCGGTGAAAACGGGGAGGGTGGGATCCATTGTCAGCTTCTTATCCTTCTCCTCCTCCTCCTCCTCCTTCTCCTCCTTCTTCTTGGAAGCAATTGGGTCAAACATGGTCAAAGCATCTTCAACTATGATAGCAGATAGCAAATTTACGACCCAAATTCGAAGCCGGAAAGATCGTGGATTTGGATTGGTCCATGTTCCACCGTGGCGCCCAGTTTCGGCGCTGAACGGACCGATGCTCCGATGATCTCAGGGTAGAGCTGGAAAGTGCGAAGATGGAGCAGATCTTGGCTGCGAAGGAGATGTTGGAATCCTGGACCGAACTCTTCTTCCCAGGTCCCATGGAGTCCCAAAACCACCCACACCAGCCGGAAGAGCAGGTCCCCAAGTTTCAGTCTCTTAACCCAGCCCACGGACTCGAACTTTACTGGCGGGTTGGTGATAAAACCATCTCCTTCGAACACGAGAGTGGCTACTTGGAACAAAACAGATCGATGCATTTTTCACACAGTGAGCGGGCGGTTTTGGGCTCCTGATACCTGGTCACGGTCATCCACTTTCAATGGAGACTCTGGTGATTTCTTTTTATAGATCAAAAGGCCCCCCCGCAACAATACGATCACCATCCCCCACACGTTCAGACCTTGGTTCGGTTCGCAAGCTGCGGACGACTTGGTGAAAAATCCTTTGGTCAACAAGCTGCGATCGACCGTCTCAAACAACGCAGTGGCCCCTATAAGTTGTGGCATGCCTGAAGTTCTATATATCTTACACAGTTAAACCTGTTTGTTTGGGCCAGGGAGGCACCCAAACCAGCAAATTGAGTGGTTCCCATGTCTTCCGTTCTTTTTCAACTTGTGGTTCGCATTTTTTCATTGTGCCCAGAAGTATGTAAAGGTGGGATGTTGGACTTAGGCGAAGGATACCCGTGCAGTGTATTACCCGTGAAACATGCCCACCTGATTTGGTCTCGGGATATGTCCTGAATGGTCAAGACATCAACTGTACAAATGAAGCATACCCTCAATCCAAGATCACACTGACAGTAGAAACAGAGAAACAAAGAATCCGAGGCCAATCAGGCCCATATCAAGCTTTTTTAGCTCACAGATGACTTTGAAAGAAGATGTTGCCTTATCAATCCTTATCCAATCCTTATCCAATCCTTATCCAATGAAACTGGATCACATCTTTCAACCGAAATCAGTCTCTTCGATCTGACTGGGACCTCTTCCTCAACCCGGTCGACCAAGACATCGGTCGACCGACAGTACGTGTCGTCCGAAGGGGTCGACCCCTTCGCACCTGTCGTCTAAGGAAGCGAAACTGCTCGAAGGCGCTCGGCGCTTCGCGTGCTTCGCGTGCTTCGCGTGCCCGGTCGGTCGCGTGGGGAGCCGTGTCGGTCGCCGCGTCGGAGCTTCGTTGGGTCGCCGCGGCGAGCTGAACGCGTGGACCACTCCGCAGATCCTGCGTCGAGACGAAGGGGGAGGAAAATTCCGAACTGACGGTGGGGGGAACACGATCCCGAATGTCCTGATAACTCTTGATCAACATTCTTGATTCATCAGGAGTCTACATTAAGCTCCAGTTTCCTTCACTCCCGAGTCTTTGATTTTGAGCTTGTCAAACAAGTGAATGCGATGGATGTTTGCCAAACGAGAGGAATCAGATGGGCCTTTTTATCGCTCGGCCATGCAGACCCACCTGCTGGCAGAAATGTGACACATACCCGCCTCCTGCTTCTCCTGCTCCTCGTGTGAAAGGCGATTCGCCGCTTTTGCCGATCGACAGGGCAGGATCAGATGGCCGCGCTGCGCAGCAAGTTCTTCGCCGAGAGCGAGAAACTGATGAAGGAGACAGATCTTCGGGATAAGCTTGAGGCCGGTCTCCAACTCGTGATGGTATTTTGCGCAGGTGTGGGAGAACAAGGTCCAAATCGAAAGTGGATTCTGGATGGCCGCGAAGTGATGAGGAGAGTCATACAGTATATATATATAGTATACTGTATATATATATATATTATATATATTCGCAGAACAACAATGACATAGTCAATGCAGCCAGTGAGTTTTTTTTGTTTTAACCCTTTGAATTGGACTGTGGCTCCGGACATGCCGCAGGTAAGCAGTATACTTATGTATCACACAGTTCTGCGTTTGAGATCTAGAATTGATTGGTCTATCATACAATATATGACTCTGACTACATATTCCCCTCAAGGTACCTTTGACGATGAGGCCATGCAAGTTGATTGCTGGTCATTGTTCTTTCAATGGTCATGTCACCCCATCAGGGCGTTCCTTTCTTTGCTCAGCTCGAAACTCAAGCCCTGCCCCATCGCCTGAAACGCTTTGCCCCTCAAGGAACCGAGCCGACCCTGTTCCCGCTTCCAGAATGAGACACCGGTTCCGCCAGGTGACAGTGGCTCGGCTCGAGGCGCAAGTCGAGATGACCTCCCAGCAGGCGCCAAACCAAGACCGGCAGTGCATCGAGGACAAACACAACAGGCGACAAACCAAGACTGACAACACACAATGACAACACCAAACATAAGCACGGACAACACGGCGACCGTCACGAAGCAATGACACACACACGTGCACACAACGGCATACCGTGGCCCAAGGATGCCTCACCAATCACCATGACCCAGCTATCCTACCAGTGTATATATCTACACACTGTATTATAATTGATGATATGTTTAGTCCGGGTATATCACCTTTTGATATCCTGGTTTGAGGTCACGCGGGCCTTTTTTAAGATCACTGAGGGACTCCAAAAAAGTCACTTTGAAAAAGCTGGGTATTTCTATGTATTTCTTACACTGCTTCTAGCTGTTTCTATGTTCGATCGAACAGGTGTCACGTTGTCACGCATTGTTCCGTGAAGTTCGGAGGACAATACCAAAATACCTGCTGAAACGGAAATTGAATTACAGTAGATATTTGTGCTGAAACTTCTCAAGCATGTTCCGGTTCATGCCTTTTCAGAGAGTTCGATTTCATGCCAGTGGGGTGAGCATCGCATGCCATATGGACATGGATCATTCGTCCATCGCTTGAATCCTGCCACAAAGTCTCATAATATTTGCACACTGACTGACTGATTGACTGACTGACTGACTGGTCCTGGAGGATTGCTTCATATATTCCCACAGCTAAGTGCTACAGATTTTTAGACCGTTGAGCTGCGGTGGAACCACGTTTTTCACCGAACCCAATCCCCACAGAGCTTCAGCTGCCCAGCTCAGCCCAGCTCCGCCCAGCTCAGCTGCCCAGCTCTGAAGCCCGCGGTTCGGTCACTCTTCGCTTCGCCAAACAGGGACACCTGGCCTCTGAAGGGAAGGTCCAGGAGTCGGGGTCACCGGTCGCGGCCAGCGCGAGCCCGGTTGAAGCAGTCGGTCGCAGCGAGCGCGTCGGTTGGAATTCGTTGAAAAAGCCTTTGGAATCCTTTTGACATACAGAGCTACACCCGAAAAGATCCACATGGAAGCTGAAAACCATTGGGTTGTAGAGGAAATAGTCTTCTAAAGGTCCATCTTCAGGTTCCATCATATTAAACTTCCTGGGTGTAACTTGCTCCGATCATTCGAGAAGCCGTCTAGAGCAAGGAACAACATGGAACAACATGAGGGTCAGCAAACCGCTGCTTCGGGAGTTGCCTACTGATTATATTATATATAATCAAACGGATGTTTGTGGTATGTATACTGTGACTGCAAATGCTGGATGCACCTGAGAACCAGCATCACTGCAATTGTGGACATTAGGGTTCATCAGGTTCATCAGGGCTTTAGCTCGTAGTCACCAAAAGTGTCACCAAACTAGACCTTGTTTTTCGACGCTTTTCTATCTATCCCTGTTCTTTCCTCATGCTTTTCTTCCTCACCTTTTTCATTCTTCATCCACCCCAAAAGCAGCACCAAACGCAAGAAGCCACCAGTTGGGCCACCAAGATACCGAACACACACGGCCTGCAACGGCCAGGACCTGCAGCGCCGGCACGGCGCCTCGGAGCAGCGCCTGGCGGCCGCCGAGGAGTGCCGCCGCGCCGCCGAGCTGCGCGCCAGCGGCGCGGAGCGGCGCCTGCACGAGACCGAGGAGCTGCTGGACGCTAGCGGCAGACACGAAGGATGGCGGTTTTCATTCGGGTTGTTCAGGAGGGGGGGAGCAGGGCGGGAAGGATGGGTTTTGTGGAGCATTGTGGAGCGGTTTTAGTGAAGGATGGCGGAGACAGGTGTGCCAGAAGGACAGAAGGAAACAGATAATTACGTCGATAGACTTGCGGATATGATTTTTAGTTGATTAGAGTGGAGATTAGCGGAATGGAGGAGGCACAGAGGTTGGAGGCTGGGAAGGCGAATGAAAACATGTGGGGGTCCCTTCTTACCTGGGCGTTCCCGCTGGTGTCTTTTTTCAGCCCAGAGATCTGAGTGGCTCAACTACGCAGCTGAGCTCCACCCCGCCCAACATGGAGAAACACATTGCAATCATTGCAACATTATGTTGTTTTGCCCAGAGCGCTCAACATTTTTACATGTCATCCATATCACAACATATTCGTACCACCACTGTTTCGTCGATGTTGCACCACATCGTCGTCGATGTTTCACCACATTGTCGGTTGACAAGACTGCAAGATATACGAAACGTGTGGATGAGCCTCAATGTAACCCGAAAACGAGGAGCAGGCGCAACTTCAAGGCACCAAGAGTCGTTTAAACCTATGACATCCTATGACTTTCTTTGCATTATGGACGTTTCGATCCTGACAATCTCCCGGCTACCCAACATGTTGCAAACACACGGATCAGAGTCTGGAACGCTCAGCTTGCGCTCCGGTGGGTTCTGACGCTTGACTAGCCGCTTGCTGAGGATAAGAAGACCAACGAGCTGTTCGCCTTGCAAAGGCACATCATCAGCGGAGTTGGCGGAGCCGGTGCATCCATGGTCAAGGAGTTACTCAACTGCCAGCAGTGTCTCCTTTTGAT
The DNA here is from genome assembly GCA_963970005.1 of Durusdinium trenchii. Classification (NCBI taxonomy): domain Eukaryota; class Dinophyceae; order Suessiales; family Symbiodiniaceae; genus Durusdinium; species Durusdinium trenchii. The sequence continues at coordinate 102,579 of CAXAMN010025672.1, forward strand.
TCCGACACCCACCTGAGTAGGCGACCGATGCATTAATGCATTGAGCAAGCACTAGACTACCCACATTGTCGCATGCCAGAAAACCACAAATCACTTTCTTTTCGGAACCTAAACCGAGAGGCTCTTTGCAAAGTGGATCTTTCCCAAACTGAAGGGGTGTGGGTGGCGTTCAGACGTATCATATAGGCCGTTCTTTTGTTTGTGGAGGGAAGGTCATGGATGGGTGCTCCAGAGTGTTCCGTTGTTTGTGTGATCTTGAGATGGAGAAGGAAGTTGATTACTTCACGATGTCTAAGCAATGAGGAAAGGTCCGGGACATCGTTGTCTTCGAGGTGTGAAACAGGGTTGCTGCACTGGATCGACTCTTGATATGCCTGAAACAACTTCCATTTACATGTATACACATGTCTATCTAGGGTCTGTCCTAGCTAACCTGTAACAGGACCAGTAAACAAGCAAATCTCTATTTTTGGACAAGGCCTCTACTAACCATCACCATCCACTGTTACAGGTCATAGGATAGATCCAATGTCCATCTGACAGATACGGATCCGATTGTGTGGGACCGACTGGGATCCTCGGATCTTGGTCGAAGCATCGGACGGATGAGACAGATGGAGACCTTCCGGACGCCAAACGAAGGGCCAAGGGCCAAGGATTCGCCAAACGACTCCCTTGAACTGCTCTAAGGCTGGAAGAGCTCAGAAGGGGCAAGCGGGAAGCAGCCGCGCGCATTCAACAGTTGGAGGAGGGCCCTGAACTGCATCTATTAAAGGCCCTGAGCAAGCTGAGCATGTATTTTTAGTGATTGCAAGCTTTGGGCTGCCCAAGAGACTGTCTATTTCTTGAAGAGATTGGTGAAATCCGAGGGTTCCCTTGACAAACAACGCGACCGCATCAGCTAGTGGTAGGTAGGTGCCTCGTCTTCTGGATCAAAGGACCATTTTGCGAAGCAAATCCTTTCAGGCATACGCACAGTTGGAAAGATCGCCTGTTTGCATTGTGGAAGGCTGCTGGCTGGTTCGTGTGTAAAGTTTAAGTTGATATCACCACAGAAGTAGGCAACACGGTGGGACAAACACATAAAAACAACCCTGGAAGTGCACATTGCCATACTTTACCTTCAGCTGCTAGGTCAACGCCCCTCTTCATTCCTATCCTAAGTCTTTGTTCCATCAGATTGCCCATTGTTGAACGCTGCCAGTTTCCTCCTGAAAGAGTCTCGGTTTTCTCTACATGGAGGGGGTCTCCAAATCTGCACTCCAGCGAAACAGGAGGAGCTGGCCAATCGAGCTGTGCCTGAGCTGCGCCAGTGGTTTGTTTGTTTCTCTGGGTTTCAAGGTACATCTCTGTCAACGGGATGCGGTACATCTCGGTGTGTCCAGATGGCTTGGGTATGGATTGTATTGATCAACACACAACAGTGTTGTGTCACCACACTGGGATTGAGATGCTTATTTTTGGCAGGTGAAAGACAACATTTCAAGGTTCAAACAAGGGGGTCTATCAGGTCCATTCTTTTGACAGAGTGAGTGAGACGGTCATAATTTGTCATGAGTCATAATATACATAGAATGTACTACTTGGCAACTGGAGATCAACACACGGGAGCATCATTGTAGAGTACAGTAATTCGATCTCTAAGTGAGCTCACTTGATTCTCTCTTTTTTTGGGGGGGAAAACCCAAAGATCTGCCATGTACATGCTTGTACACGGAGTCGACTCTGCGTGGTTCTTCAGCTTAAACCGGGTGGGTGGTTGTTCAGCCCAGATTCTCTTTCCAGCACCACCCAGTTTGGAAGGTGAGACGGTAAACACCCAGGCAGACACGTTATGACACGTGTATTATATAAACTACCACAGTCTTCAGTATCAGTGATTATCAGCAGAGATTCTTTTTTTGGGTGGAATTTCAGGAGTGGGACTTCAAGGGACGGAGGTTCTTTCTTCTACGTTTCTTCTATGCACAGCATCTTTGGTTCGAACTTTGGAGCAAGTTCAAAGCCAGAAAGCATCAGAAAGCATCAGTTTTATGGCCAGCAGCACTTTTTTTTTGTGGCCTGCTTCATGTGGAAGGAGACTTGAGAGGGTGATGGTCACTGATCAAGCACTTTTCCTCACATTTTGGAAGATTTGGGGTTCCGAGCACCTCCAAATCAAGATATTATTGGTCAGATGTGCTTAGGCTTGGTATCCCATGTATCCTGCATTCTATCATTTCACGCTCTCCTGGGGCGCCGGACATCTATCTCGTCTACTCTCTCCGCTCTCCGGTCTCTTCACCGTCTGCTCCAAGGGCGCCCCGGAAACGGACGCGCAGCTCGCCGCGGCGACGGTGCAGAAGGCCGAGGACAGGGGTCCGGTGGCCTCCCTTTGCCCGAAGCGGGCGAAGGGGTTCCAGTTCGGGTGTTTGATGGATCAAAAAAATACTTCCTCCCAAGGACTGAGCGGAACTTGCTCCGTTCTTTTTCGGACTGACTGTAAAGTAGAATCTGAGTCCCTCAAGGACCAGAACTTGTCCACAACGAACAGGTGTGCCCCACCAACTTTTACACAGGATGTGGACCGCTGGCCCCTCAGCAGGCGCGATCTACAGGTCATTGTCATCATCTACTTGAAGGTAAGTAGAAGAAACACTGAGAGAGCTCACTATTCTTGATTTTCCTTGCATTGGTTGTCCAAAGTGTGTTCCCTCAATTTGGTGCTTCAAAGAAGCAGGTTTGAGATGGCTGGAACCGTCGTTTTTGCTTCCAGGTTTCAAAAGATATGTTGTTAATCAAAAACCTTTCGCGCACATCAAACTGACTCACATCCATAGCGTGTTTGAATTGTGCATCTTCCCAAGGTCTGCCAGCCACGGCCTTTCACATGGCCTCCAAATTCCCGTAGTCACGAAGAAAAGCGGAAGAAACACACGGACCCTTTGATGTTCCGCTTGTTTGGTGGTTTTTAGCAAGCACGCACAATGTGAGTATGAGTGTTTGAAAGGCAATATTAGGTGGATACAGAGGGGCTGCTTCCTGTTGCAGCCTGTGGTCAAATCAGACCCTTTTCGCAGGGAACGGAGGGTGATGACATGTCCGTAGACATTTTCCCAGGTAGAACATGGTAGAACTACGTAGGCTAGAACTACCTGCAGACCCTGCAAAATCTCCAAACCTCCCCAAACATCCAAAAGTTACTTCTCAAGAAGGGTCTTGATGTCTTTGAACTCTCTATGCATCCCTAGTTGCATCCCTATAACCTCTAGAAGTCCAACGACTAGTTTGGGGGACCACCCAAGTAAAGGATCTTCCGATTCCTTTCCTTTTTTCGGGTCGGTCGTCAGACCTTTTTTAAGCACAGTCGACCGGGACCACCGGGCCTCGCGACGTATGTCAAAGCAGCGGACCACGCGACGGACGAAGGTCACCCGGACAGGTGCGCCTCGGTGTTTGGCGCCCGTTCGTGTGGGGAGCAGGTCAACGTACCATTCTTCAGCCTGGTGGAGCACGGACATCAGATGAAGAGAATGGACGACCTACAGAAGGTCAACCATGATCAACCATGGTCAACCTACCGAGTGCCATGACCCACAGCCATTAGGCCGCTCCCGGCACAGGAGAATCGCGCGAATGCAGAAGCACGTGCAGCAGAATTGGAACGCGTGGTCGAGCGCTTGCAGGTGTGGTGCCATAATCAGGTCGATTCTTAGGCCATTTGAGACATGTTGAAAGAGTGCAACACACTTACAGGAGCAAGAAGCTACTGTACTAGGGGCTCCTGGCCTTACTACTAGGAGCAAAGACGCTGCTAGATGCTGCTAGGGGCTCCTGGCATCGCTACTAACAATGAAGCTACTAGGGGCTCCTGGCCTTACCACAAAGTGGTACAGGAAAAGGTGCCTTAGGTGCCAATTAGGTGCTTTTTGATAGAGACTCCCTCACGATGTATGGCCAGTTTCGCCAGGCGCAGGTCTCGAGCTTCGCCCAAGTGGTCAAAGACCGTGTTCCAGATGAGGACCGGCGTTCCACGGTCCCGGAAAACGGGCCGTGATGGCCATGACGGGCCTTGGTTTTTTCCAGTTCACTGGGATCCAAAAATATCCAAAAATCACTGGGATCACTAGGGTGAGGTCGTTGGGATGCGCACTTTCTCTTGGTCGTATTGCAAGTCCTCACCTAGTCGTATGAAGATGCCAAGTTGCTGAAGACCAGCAGGCACGCACACACACAGACACAGACACACACACACAGAGACACACACACACACACAGACACACTCTGACATTGGTTTTCAGTGACTCTGTTACCACGTTGAGAA
>CAXAMN010025672.1:121881-137983 GCA_963970005.1 Durusdinium trenchii
CCCCCCCCCCCCCCCCCCCCCCCTCCACTGAGTGTCACAAGTTAGATATGTTGAGGTAAATGGTTGATATGTTTGCAAAGGATATATGTGTACACAGATGAACTAGTTGGATCAGATGATATAGTTGGATCAGATGAATAGTTGAAGGGTTTGAGACATTTGGATCAGATGATTGAACATGAATTGCTTCCCAGGGGGCCCCGAAAAGTTCACGAGCCCATATATATATATATATATATTTGTGGTGTCCCACACTTGATCATTTTTTCTAAATAGTAGTCTACGGCATGCTCTATTTGTTTGTCCAACATCAGTATTCGCTGGTGAACGAGATAGGGCCCCCCCACATCAACAATAGCTTTCCTTGGTGACACTAAAATAGTCTGAACGAGATACTGTGGCACGACCTCCGATATGTAAGTAAGTAGTGTGAACGAGATAGCCCTCCCACATAGTAGATAGTGTATTTGAGTTTACTAATGAAGAAATGCCGCTGCTCATACAAATATACACTGCATGTATACATACTGTGTATATATATATTTATATATTACACAAATATATTTATATATATAGAGAAATATCAGAGACCAACCTGAGGTTGTGTTTTAGCTCCAACCAAATTCGGAAGTAGTGTACTAGCAGCCAGGATGGTTGCCCGCAACATGGGCAGGTGACGCTGCAAAAAAAAAGATGTGGTGAACACGGCAGCGCAAACCCGGATCTCCTCTTCTCGTTTCGTATCTCATCGTATCTATTTTTAAGGAATCGGATCCTGGCGACGGGATCGAGCGAGAGGTCAGATGAGCGATGGTGCTCGGTTTCGAACCACCAGGCCACTGCGTGGAGTACATACATACGCGGAACATCGCGGAACGTTTTGAAGGGACAGAAAAGGTCCTGGAGTTGGGAAAGCTTTGGGAAAGGTGGTGGGTTCTCCTGCTCCTAGGTCTCAACCTGTCCTGAGAATTGAAGCTGTTTTTGGTTGCTCCGCGCACACCATCAAGATCGATCGACACATATGAAGACGCTGGTCGGCCAGTTTGCCTCGTATCTAAAGAAATGACCTTGTGTAGGAGAGTGCACATACAAGTCAATGAAAACATGTTGTGGGTGTTCACGAATGATTTGTATACATCTTTTGCAGTCTGAAGCGAAACTCGCCAAGTATTATGTATATATACATATATATATATGTATACTGTAATATACTGTATGTACATTAGGCTTTGAACTTCTTTTCGCAGACGCAGTGCCGCCCCTTTTTGGCCTTTATCTCCGAACACCATCCCATGCGAAGACCACTACTGTCACAGCCCTGGCGAAGCCACGCTGTGATTCTGTGCTGATCATCGGTCGTTGCCTTCTGGGTGCAGCTAGTCTGTCCAAGCCATTGCAAATGGTGGTGATACTCGAGCCACACATTCGATGGGTGTTGGAGAAACCTGAAGTCGTGGTGTAGTCCAGCCGTCTCATACCCAGACAGGAGGGTCCTGGTAAAGCATGTTTGTTCTTTTCCTCAAAACCATGTAAAGTGATAGGTCCCCCTCACCCGTCCCCCCAAAAAGCAGATATAACATCACTGGCACCTCATATAATATGAAGAAAGCCTGCGACCCTTCCGGTGGTTCCCTCTGTCTACTATAACTACGAACGGCTAGCTAGGAAGAATCCCTGGTCAGACTGGGCGCCCATGCTGTGACGAGAGAAGCCGCAAAGGAGTGAAGAAGAAAGCCTGCACTGAGGATTCTGTGATTGATGAAGTGATGAAATCCTGTACCACTGATATAGAGCGTCCTTGCTCCTAGTAGCGATGCCAGTTGTTCCCAGTAGCTTCTTGTTCCTAGTAAGGCCAGGAGCTACTAGTAGCGTCCTTGTTACTGATATATATATATATATGGCACCACCTCTCTGCAAATGCTCAAAAGTCCGGTGGTGCCAATGTTTCAAGCAGTGGACACATGTGGAACCCCCACTATTATAAGCACACGAGAATCAAACTCATATGGGAATCCAACTAAGACCGTTTGTGTGCATGAGAGGCTTTCAGAATTTCTGTGTACTACTTTAGATCTAAATGATATCCATGACGATGGCGACAGAGGCATCACTTGGGCCGATGCATCTTTGTGATGTCTTCAGGTCCCATGGCCGCTCTTGGCTTTGTTGGCTTGATCTAATTGCCCTCTTTGGTCACCCCCAATCCGACTGGATCACAGCTCGAGACTTCGCCAGCTCGATCGACCTGTGCAGAAGAAGGATCGCTCCTTCTCCGAGCGATAGAGCTCTCGGCTCTTCGCGCGAATTCGCGTCGCGGGGGGGGCGAAGCTCTCCTCCTCGCGCAGGAGAAGATCAACCTCTCCTCCGTGAACATCCGATTTCCCACGCGCCCCGGAACGGGCGATTCGTGGCCGGTCTTTGGACGGGCGTGGAGTCGACCGGTGGTGGCAGGGGTTTTTGGGCCGTGGCAAGAAACACGGGCTTTCCTGAGAGGTGCCGAGGTGCCCCAAAGAAAGGCATTCCGGAGAGATGTAGGACAGTAAAACGATGATCCTGGTGATCCTGGTTGAGTGTGAGGATGTTTGAGGTCACAACAAGAAAGCTTCCATAGTTCGAGGAGTTCTAGTTGAAAACTGTTGAAGCAAAGAGGTGCAAAAGCAATCAGAGGACATCTATTTCCATATTCTTCTAGCGTTGCCGGCTTTGCTCAGAAGTCATGGGTTAAACTTATCACGTGAAATCCTCTTGTTGAGTGTTGGTTCACAGAGAGTTTTTTCCCGGAAGAAGGGGATCATGAGATACTAGATGCCTATTCTTCAAGCATGGAAGTTGGATGGCATGACCCTCAAAGACTCGGATGACCATGAGTTCTCCGAAGACTCGGATGACCATGGGTGTTCATTGGTTTTCGGCTTACTTTGGATTCTTTCAGGGAGTGTGTACCTGTTCTTCTTCATTGAACAGACGACTTGCCTTGCACTTTTGGGCGCTTCACTGGCCAAACGCCCGCCACCGGCACCAACCCAGGCCGCCGCAGGATGAAGATGAAACGCCCGGAGACCCCGAGATTCGGGACAAGGGAACTCGTTCGATTCGGTGTGATCTTCAAGTCATGTTTGTTTGTTAAATGGATAGTAGATGATAGTAATATATATCATGTATGATAACAGGTAACATGCACCTCGCATATACATATACATATACAGTACATATATATATATATATTAATATTACCTCCGCAAAAGTATGCACCCCTCTTGCTGTAAGGTCTACCTTAGTTCAATGTTTTGGCTGCTCAAGGACGAATCAGACCTTGCAGAGAAAATGATTGCGATTGAAGTATATTGCGAAAGGCATGGACATAAACACAAAGAAAAGGGATTCATGATCATGATGATTCATTCACTTGATTGAATATGTTGGTAGATGAAGGATGAATCAACGCATACCTTGGAGGTCAAAATTGTATATTATTGTGTTTCTTTTTTGTGTGCTTTGGTGAGTTCTGGAAGATCCTTGCTGCAGAATTAGCAGTGAATCCTTATTTAGACATGCAGCCCCTCCAGAACCTCTATTTGAAAAGCTAGCTAGATCACTCTATATATATATATACTGTTATGTGTGTGTATATTAATGTATATACACATTCTTTGCACAATGCATCATGAAGAGGATTTCAATTATTCGGCCTTCTCGTAAATCTTGGTGTGCTCTCCTGCTTCTTGTTTATGTTTATTTTCTAGTCTATCTGAAGACTTCCTTTAAAAGCACCTATATAGATGGAGTATGGAGCCTCCCTTTACACAAAATCATGCAGGCTGTTTATGATTTCGTTTGTTTCGATCCAATTTCTACAATTATGTCTTTCTTATTTTGGCCGGTAAGGGCAGGCCAGGGCAGGCCATGGATATAGAGGTGAGGTAAGCCAGCCAGCTTGGTCGCTTCCGAAGCCGATCATGGAAAGGTTCCGCGGCCGATGCGAACTTTGTTGAAGAACTGAACTCGAAATGTGCGTGAAACGGACAAGCTGCGAGCCTCTTTTGGAGCAGATCGAAGGACAACTAGAGAACTATATATTATATATTAGTGTTAATCTATATAGTAAAAAAACATCTTTGTTTTCGCTCAACTACCTCGGTCGTGCAACTGCACCCCAAGGAACTATGAATTCTCATAAATCAAGTTGTTCTTCAGGGTCGCAGAGAGAGGAAATCACAAATTTTGATTTTGCCTGGCGAAAACGATTTTCCCAGTGCAGGTGTGGTGACCCAAAGCTGGCCGGACAGTGGATAAGAAAGAAAGATGGGGAGGTAATGTCAGGGTAATTGGTCCATTCAGTTCATTCTAAGAGGTCAACCAACCAGGGCACCGGGCACCCGCATTTTGACCAGCCATTTGGGTGTTGCCAAATGTATGGTGCGACGATGCCAGCTGAACGGAATAGGGCGGTTCTGGAGTCACCGCTGTGCCAGCTTTTCGCAATGAAGATAGGAACCAGCTTGTACCACAGAAGCTAATCGATTTAAGCATGGGTGTTATTTGCTCGTTTCTTTCGGGTTGTAACCATGCTGCTCCTTTCGGACACTTAGGTATTCCAAACCTCGCTTGGTCAAGCTCTTTTGCAACCACGAAGGCACCAACGCTGCTGCAGAACGGACACGCAAAATCGCGGCACACGACGACCACCACGGCCGGTTTCTCATTCTGGTTACGTGCGGCCTGGCGACTGGTGACCTCGGCCCAGACATGTGCCGCCGACATGGTGCTATGTGACCTCGGCAGGCACGTTGTTATGTTGAAGCAGGGTAGACCTCAGTAGACCCTGCGAGTTGCGGGTTGTATCCATTCAAAGCGCATCCATCATCAGGTCTCCAGAACTATGTTGGGTTTATGGATGTTTGGCTTTGTACGTGACCCCCCCAATTGAAACCATTGGAGGGTAGGGACTTGTATGATTCCATGTGATTCGTTATATAATGCTATTATATATAATTATATAATATATATAATCAGAGTCTAGATTAATTAAGCTCGCAGATACGGTTTACAAGAACAAACGGGATACGATTGTTTTACACAAAGAGATGTCCTGGACCAGTATTTGATCTTGCTATTCGTTCACAGCAGTTTGCGGGTCTTCATTCTCGACCTTATAAGAGTACTAGAAACAGATCTCCTGTGATCCGATATGAAATAGAGCTAGGGGTCCAGTTCAGTCCTGTCATGTACTATATATAAATATGCTTGTGTGTTTTTTTTGCGTAGATAATACATAGTTACCCAATTCTATCTCCTTTTGACTTCTTGGCATTTTTCCGCAGATTTGGATTTCAGCGACATCGAGGCGGGGCGTTTTGCCGGAAGCAACATGCTTGGAACGGTGCATGGACGTCCTAAAATCGAACAGCATCACTCACTCCAGTTTCCATGTGAACTCCGAGTGGACCGGTGTAAAAGACAGAGCAGAAGAACTTGCGGAAGTCTGCTGGACCTTCGGATCCTCTGGAGGAGATTCCTCCCAGTGCCAAGTGCATCGTGGAGGACACCTCCTCAAGCGAGGTGCGCCGTGCGCCGTCATTTCAATGTTTTCTCTATAGTTGTTTGTAGATGGGACAATCCCCGAAAAGGGGTTTATGTGGCCCCCCAGCCATATAAAAGACATCTTGGGGTTTGTGCAATCTTCTCTGAAACCACTGCACACTCCCTGAAACATTCATGGGCCAACGTGGATGGCACCACTGGCTTCTTTCTTCGGAAGTCAGGGTCGATGATACGTTGGCCATGCCATGCCCGTTATGCCCGTTGTGCCCGTTTGTCGTCCATCCCTTCGGCCCAATCGTCACCTTCTCTCCGGGAACGTGAGGATCCAAACGATTGCTCTGAACGTCAGCCTCAAAAGCATTTTAAACACGCGATGTCTGAAAACTTTTGGTGACGCCAGGACCGCTTCATCCAATTCACGGGTCAAAACTAGACCCAACCACCTGCAAAATGCAGATGCTTTGTGTTGTGTTGCGTCGTGTTTTGTTTTAGCGTTCTTGTTTACAGCTTCTTTGGTTTGCTTGTTGCTTTGTTGGTTTGTTTTGTTTTGTTTTGTTTTTTGTTTTTGCTGTTTTGGCAGGGAGTGACGAACTAATGGAAGTTCATTGCCATCCAGGGCTCCCAATGCTTGTCCTTGGTGGGCGCTGGTGGGTCTTTCTAGGACTCGGACCTCCCTCAATCCCCGCGGAGGCGAAGATTACATGCATCGGCCACAAGTTCCAACGGCTCTCCAGTTGCTTAGAGATGGAACGGATTGAGCCGGTTTTTCTGTTCGCCCGTTCCGAATTGGTGGAGGTGTTTCGGCCGTGTAACCCTAAATGCCATGAGCAAAACATTACTCTATATGCATTCCCCAACAAACATTTGATATCAACAAAAAGAGCCAACAAACAATTTGGTTTCGGGAAGCGCACAGGATGCTGCGTGGTGACCCCAAACACTTTTAGATTTTTGTCCGCCAGCTAGCGCTTTGCACGTTTCCAAGAGTTTATGTATCCATGCATGAGCCCTTGTCAGAAAGGTCAACTCTGGGTCGCCTGGATGCTGGGGAAATTCCAACCCTCTATAGGACTACTGTCAGCCTTGGTCTTTGTGGTGTTAGCTATAATGAAGACGTCAACCAGACATCAGCCACAGAAAGGACAAGAGGACACAGAAAAGGGACAAAGATTCATGATAAGAACAATGTCAAAGGACACATCTTCAAGGACTTAGCTCATCATACAAAAGAAGGATCAGGCAACCATTGAAACAAGCACCAGTAGTGTTTTCCCGAATGAACCAAACCAGTGAATCGAGCTCTATGGGGCTTGACACATCCTGAAACAATGAAATAAAGTCAACATAAATCAATCATGAAAAGGTCGAAAGGAGGACTGACTCATATGACTGTCCACAAAGAAACATCACAAAGGCCCGCGAGGCGACTTCCCCTCGAAACCGAGGCCTTCAGCTTTTGGTGGAAGAACCCATGGACTCAGAGGTGAGACGAGACGAGAACCTTCGCTCAGTCGGAAAAAAAACAAAAACGCAACACATGTCATGTGGCATGTGCCAGTGGCCAATATGGACATTAGACCCAGATAGCTTTGATTGTAGTGTATGATTGTGATTTTTCCCCGTTCTGCTAGCTTGAGATGGTCCTTTGGGTGATAAAGAGCTGGACAAAATGGGATTTTATATGATTTTATGTTTAGCCCTTCATTTGAGGCCCAGACTGGGATCCCTCAAGACTGGGATCGCTGAAGGCCCCCCTTCCAAGGATCATGGACCTTTGACGGAACGTCCAACGTTTTGGTGCTTGGTTCCGGGTCGACCCTTCTGGGGGGCTGCCCCCAGTCTCTGGCGGAACACCAGTTCATTCGGAGTCGCTGCCGCGGCAGCGTGGACGGCGGTCCGCAGGATCGGTTCCGTGGGATCGGAGGAAATCCCACCGGGATCTTCGGGTCGGGTTTCATCAGGTCGGCCCAGTGACTTCGTGTCCCTTTCTCTTTGCGAATCCTTGTGCCTGTCAGTGGCGAAATACTGCGACAAAAAACGGGGTGGTCTCATGGTTTCTTCGTGACGTGCACATTCCGTTGTGGGTCCGAAGCGTTCTGCGACACCGATTCTGTCTTCACGTGGTGGTCGCCGGGACGTGAGGAACGAGGGACGCGAGGAACGAGCAGCATTCACAGATATCATGTAGACTCTTGATTAATAACCTCCCACAACCTCCCCATTTGAGTTGGACATCCTTTTCACATGGGGGGTTTCTCAAGCAAGAGTCTACACGAAACACAGCTTCAGAGTCGATGGTGACCATGTCGGACAAATGGGGCGTTGCCGTGTCGTTCATTTGGTTCTTCATCTACTAAATTCATGTCAACGGTAGGTCCCCTGTAATCAGTGGGTGGGACATGCAGCCTTTTCTCATCGATGTTTATTGGCTTTTTCATGTCGTGTTGCGTAGAAACATGTAGAAACGAAGAGATCACACGATGGTATCATCGCACATCTTCAGTCACATACTGCAGAAATGAAGTCTTCCAAAGGCCACTGGCACCAGCCACATCCAGCCTCCAGGCCACTCGTACCTTTGTGAATCGCATCTCCCTCGTGGGCCACAAGGCGGGACTCGTGCGAGGGAGCAATCGTTTTCCCGGTCTGGTCGAAGGAGCCCGAATGAGCCAGTTTGGGCCCGAATTGGGGCATCAGCCCGAGAAGGAATGGGGTTCATGTAGCTATCATGTAGTCATGTTGGCGGAACTCAGAGAGGAAGGATTCTTGAATGCTATTTGTTGTTGCTTTTTTGTGTCAAGATCGCTGTATCAGTGCATATATATATATATGAATTTAGTCTATTAATAGCTTGGATTCATGTTAGAAAGACAAATCACTGCTCGCTGCCCGAACCAGAGGAACTTGCCGGAACCGGAACATGGGAAGATGGATGTATATTTAGGGTGACGGGTTTTCTTGCTGACCTTTGTTACGCTTTCCGTCTTTGAGAACAGGGTATGTCGACAATGTGGCGAGGGAGCCCTCTTACAGTATGCACGTTTGCAAGAGATTGAACCAGGAGTGTCTAACTATCAAAATGCTATAAATTAATACATGCAATGCAGCTTTGAATGTTGAAGCAACATTTCCTCAGCCGCCTTCCACAAGCTGAATCTGAAAATGGATATCCGAACCTTTCTAACTGTTGCCTGTGAGCAAGACGGTACAGGATATATAACTATACAGCAACATGCCACTCTCGAAAGAAGTCTTGTGGTAAGCGAGGGGTCGTCTGCAGAACACAGAGTGAGCGAAGGCTAAGATTCCTAGCGGTGTATTTTGGGATCGAACAAAAGACATCAAAACACCAAATGTTAAAGAGCATCATATCATATCATTGCCGGACATGTTATTCAATAGTTGCTTCTGTTTTGCCCTTTGTTTGTTTGGCAAAGTGGAACCACATGTCCCACAATATTTTTACGATTTGAGATGTTACTTGCGGCTCAACAATCTTACTTGCATGTTGTTAATTGCATTGTGAATTGCACACTTAATTTAAAAAGTCCTGAAAGTGATCACCGGAGGATGCCAGAGGTTCCACTCTCCGATGCAGAGCTGCCAAAACTCTGAGGAGAAATCCTTTTGGACCACCAAAGCTGGAGCATTTGCCCCCCCAAACTGTCCCACTAGTGACTTCAAATCTGCAGCGCCTGAAGCTGGTTCTGGTTTGGGTTGGGGCGGAGCCGGCAGAGCAATCTGATTCCGAATCTTGAAAAATCATGCAGAATCGATGTTAGTTGCAAAGCCGGAGCATCGCCAGTATGTAGGCAGACGGCTTTCTCCCAAACTCATCAAAACTGCTAAAGCTGCTGCATTCCAGAGCCACACTGGTATACCAGATGTTTTTGAGAAGTCTTCCACTCCTAGATACGTATGCTAGTTCTACTGCCTCCCGGCTTGAACCACGGTGGAGGCCTATCCCATATTGGGATTCTAGGGTCTTTTGGTTTTAGCGTAGGGAAGCATTTTGTTCATCAACCACAGTTTGATCCCAATTGCTTCGGTAGGAGGGAAGCAAATTTGCTGCTAATGGTTTATGCTTCTCCAATCTTCTCCAGTGACATCCTGCTTGGGACAAATGTGTTTACGACCTGTAAAGACGGGCCATGACGGACGCCACGGACTGGCCGTACACGGAGGGGGAATTTCTGGGGAAGCGAGTGGTCTTGGAATTTTTGGATTTTGAGGATCCCGTCGAAACGAACGGTTTTGGTGAGTGCGTCCTGTAGCTCTTTTGAGGGGTGCATCTGGCTCCAGGCTCAATCCTACCATGCAGAGTACTCTGGCTGAGGCTGGGAAGGCATAGAACCCTCTTTACGTTTAGTGCATTCCGAGGGGATCCGTTCCCCGAACGTTGATGATGAGTATGGTGAACCTCGTTGCTCAGAAGTCAACGCCTGGTTTTGCGTTTGATTGCCACCCTTTTGGAGGAATCCTTCTTATCGTTGCCTGATTATTAATTAGCAAATCCTTGTCAGTCGAATTCATCTGAGTGTATATGGAAACAGCCCCCCACCGGCCCCAATACACACCCATTCGAACACAAATCCATGTCACTTGGGTCACTTGGATTGCTTGGAATGTCTTCGAATTGTTATAGGTGTCACTCGGAATTTGATATGGTGATTACGTACCCACCCGGGCTTTTCTCCTGTGTTTCGGTCACTTTGGAGTGCGTCTCCCTCTTCGCCCAAAAGCACGGCCGATCCACGACGAAGTTCCGGAGGGTTCCTGGAGCTTGGAGTTGGGAGACTTCAGGAGACTCACGTGGAGTCCATTTGCCATACACTCCATGTGTGGCATATATGCCTACATTGACCCCCCAAACCACACATGGAGCCTCTGGGTTTGGAAGTTGTGAGATTTTGTGGGCACTCAGTGGTTGGAGACCACGTTCCCTTTTCAGATGTTAGACTTGTCCAATGTCACGTTGAACACATCGATCTAGAACTGGAAACTCAGGGTGCTCCAGTGATATCCGGTGATATCAATTAATTGGTGATGTACTCAGCTCTTGGTGAGGAAGATGGGAGTTTACCCTGGGTCTACCCCAATGTGATTTTGTAAACACTGATCCTGTTGTCTGCCAAGTTGTATCGCCTGGAGCACAATCAGTTTCAGGCTGTACTCAGCTGTACTTGTTACATGCCCAATGGACTAAGCAGATCTAAGCAGTCAAACTGTTTAACCTTTCTCTTGACCTCGGGCTTTGGGAAACTCCGATGACGACCTGACTGGTCCGCATCCAGTTCTGCTTCGGCGGAGTCCAGCTCCGCTGAGAGCACGGCCCGGTCCGCGCCGGTCGGTCGCGTCGCGTCGTCGCTGTGAGGCCAAGACGACTCCAGAGATCACATCATGTCGGCCTGACCTACGCCTACCTATATTGTGGTTGATGAAGACAGGGGATTATTCAAAAACACAACAGCATTTCGTGTACCACCAATAGATCAATAGGTCAATGGCACACACCGACCCCTTTACCTTTGTTCTTTCCAAAGGGACATCACTGCTTGACATGTTATGACATGTTCCTTCTTCGCTGAACACCTTCTGCTTCGGCAAAGTCGACCCACCTGTGAGGAATGAGGGAAAATGAGGGATGATCTTGTTTTTGCCTGGGAGATCGTTGAGCCGTCAGTCGCTGAGGCATTCGAAGTCGTAATGACTTTGGGTTTGTCGCTCTTGAGATGCGCTTTTGAGATATAGAGCAAAACAACTTCAGCATTGGCTCATTGGTAGGACCTCAAATAATAGAATGTAGCGATCACTTCTTGCTACAATAGGTATATTGAATTGGCTTTCACTCGGACCTCCCAAGCCGCGGATAGAGTTGGATAGAGAGAGTTTGCTAGCAATAGACAGCAGGAATCGAGTCGAAAAAAGCGGCCTGGATTGAGGCTTCCGGGTTTTCACGGGTGTGGGGATTCACTCTGCATCGGCAGGGAAATTGTGAGACTCTGTTGATTTTGTTTTGGAGACTGTATCCAAACAACCAGAGGAGATGTTCGATTGGCCCTAATTACAGCCATTGGCAGTAGTTCCTCGATGCGACACCTGAAACCACAACTCTGAGCTGGGCGCTTGTGTTAAGTCGAGTGTGAGTTTCCAGTGCCACCCACGTATTTGCCTGGGAGCTTCTGACTGGAATGGCGAAGAATAGCTTGTCCAGTTGTTGAGATTCTTGGGTTTTGTTATTTGTTATTGGGACTGTGTGGAGCGATATGGAACCTTGAAGAGTAATACCATGGCAGAATGAAACATATTGGAGCACATACAGTAATCACTACTATCTTCATGAGCAGTAGCCTGAACCAACTATAGACATTGCAACCCTCGGTAGGCAACAACCCGAGCTTTGCTCATTGGATGTTCATGGTGTCATGCGTGTGACCATGTTCCTATATAGCTCATATAACTTTTGATTTGGTTCAAGCGCATGGAGGTGCCACAAAGAAGTCCTCCTCTTTTCAACATCCTCAGTCATTAAAAAAAGAAAACATACTGTATATTTAAAGTCCTATGTTTGACATCTATGTTTTTTTCAAGCCATGGACAACAAATAGACGCCCAGCTTAGGTCCCATGTGTTTGTTCCCATGTGCTGGCAGCTATTCTTGGAACAACCAACATGGTCCAAGGCAATCACAGGTCGACCCGGTCTCGTCTCTGTTCGACCTGTCACAGACATCGATCTCGCCCCTTCGGGTCTTCCACTCGCGGTTTTGGCCTCGGTGATACCGTCCCGAGCTGGCTCCGTTATGCTTTATCCTCCGAGTCGGGAGGTTTGTTAGTAGCTGCGCTGGCTCCGTTAGCTCCGGAGGTTTGGGACGAACTCTGGGTCCGGACTGGAGGTCTCCCCTGGTAATCGACCGACCAGTTCCCCATCCACCGACCAGTCAAGTGACCAGTGGCATCGGCCGAGCGCCACCGTCTTCGTCTCCATGGGGCCTCAGTCCTGTGCGGCTCCCCTTGGTCCGGGCGGTTCTTCTGGCCAGGCGCCAGTGGAATGGGGTGGACATGTCCCGTTTTGATAGCAGTTGTGATTGAAGAATTGAGTCTACAGGATGCTAGGTTGTGGTTCCCTAGTTGTGAGGGGAGACTGGGGATTCCTATTCTATCATATTCTATCCATAAATGTTTGTGTCTAATTATGAGAGAAACCTTAGGCAAAGGCACTTAAGGGGTCATGTGTCACGTTTTCTTTAAGATTTGCTCGGAGGACCGTTCAACCACCGACTTGGAAATCCCTAGGATCTTGAATGACATGGCACGCGCGATGTCCAGTCCCATGTCCAATTGGAAGGTGGAACTGCGAGAAGGATATGTATATATACTGTGTGTGTCCAATTCAAACAAGTTGCTGCCGTTTTGTGCCCGACGCAGCCCAAAAATATCCAAAAGAATCCGCATTACCATTTCCACTATGAAATGCAGGGCCTTATATAAGGCCTCCCCAAAAAGCACGTTTGTAGTAAAATCCTTTTTGGGCATGTCCGAGTATTTTGTAGGGACCCATTTTGTATTGGGAATGAGTGATCTGGAGGTCTGGAAGGCATTTTGTAAGACAGGACTTCTGAGCGCAAGCAGAGGTATGCACCCCATTCTGTAGTAGAATCCACTGGCATAGATAGCATCCGAAAATGGCGGCTGCCACCCAACAGTTACAGTTGATGACAAGTGTATACAATACAGTGTACCATATTTGGTATGGCGCACGACCTTTTTGTCGACATGTTCGACCCATCTAAGCCAACCATCTCTTGAGGCCGTCCGTTGACTGGCTTTGACCACTTAGAAGTGGAAACAAAACTCTGCTGATGCCTTGAGCAAAGTTGAATCGCTTGACTCATGCGAGCGTGTTGAAAACTAGAGGTGAGGACCCCATTTTGTAGAGACCAAGTTTCATTGTCGATCATGACTTGTGACTGTGCTGAGTTCTGGACCTCATTTTGTAGTAAAGTGTTTGTTTTCTTGTCTGGGACATGGGGTTTCCATGCCCGAGACCCTGAGCCCCACATGCAAGCATTCTGTAGAGAATAAGCCTTTCATATCTACAAAGGGAGGCGACATGACCTCACCATGTTCCATGCACGTCGGGATCCAAAAGACTCATCTTTCCGGATCAGTTAAAGTATGCTGTTGCACTTGCGCAACTTCATGGTGGGTAACCTATTAAAAAGTCGGGAGGTTAGAACATGTTATAACTGAGGATTGGTGACAAAAAAGGCTTGGGGGTTAAAGACAAGAGGTTGTGGCTTAAAAAGGGGACGGTGGTTAAACAAAATGGTTGGGGTGTTAACAAACGGGTTGTGAGGTTAGAAGAAAGGGGTGGGAGGTTAAAAACAAGGGTTGTAAGGTCAAAACACGTGTTGGGAGGTTAAAGACAAAGGTTGGGGGTTAAACACACATGATTGGGAGGTTAAGAAAGTGTGTATATAGGTTTAAAGAAAGTGTTGGGGGGTTGAACAAAGTGTTGCCCTAAGTGGGGCCACTCCTTAAGTCTTTGCCAAAGCATGCAAAGGCATGGAAATACGCGACGTACTGCAGACCAGCCATTGGCTTCCCCAAAAGTGCATTGCCTTGTGCAAGGTTCGGGGCCAGTTTTGTTGCCACAAAACCATTGAAAGTTTGGTTTCGTCGCTGTGGGCCCTTAATGTATGTATAATACCATAAAAAATTGATGCCCAATGCTTCAAAGGTATGTTTTTAAATCGTGCGTTGTTGCAAGAGCTTTTTTTGCGGAAAAGCGTTTTTTTGTTGTGTGAAATCCACTTCCTCTCGATTGACCTGTGATCGGGTTGTTCATATATGCTGTGTGAGGCCAGGTTCCATGCCTCTTCCACGGCAAAAAACGGTCGTTCTACGCCAAAAAATGTCCCTTCTACGGTTTTGTCTACGGTTTGTTTACGGTTCTTGAGCTGGGCCGGAGGCAAGGAAAAGCCGGCAAGAAAATAGTCCTTGTTTTGAAAAAAGACATGCTTTCCGGGAAGGCTATTTAATTAGTCGATGAAGCCCAGGGGATGGGGAGATCCATCCATCCGACGGCAGGTATGGCCTCGCAACTGCGATTTGCGCACCCAGGCTCGGGTCCCGCAAAGCGGGTCGGTCTTTTTCTTTGAATAAACGTGCGAATGGTTTTTCAATCATGTGGCCCCTTGACTCTGTGAAGGAAGGACACGCAGAGGTGAGGTGAAGTGAGAAATAATGTTCGATCTTGGATGGTAAACGAATTATAGGATTCAACATTAATTACATAGGATAGAGTGGAACAGGCAAAAGTAGACAGGTTTGCTCCCAAGTTCCCATCATCCATCGCCAGGCCCGGTGGCGTGTTTGCGCTTTATCGTGCTGGAGAAGCGGCCGCCAGATCTGTGGGTGGCCGTCCAAAACTTAGTGAGTCCTGAAAAGGGGTTCTGGACATGAAAACAGAAAGCGCCTTGAATGAACGGCCCTTGTTGAGCTTGAAGACACACGAAGTGCATAACAAATCAATTTATGGATTCCTCATGAACGTTCTTCGGTGAGATGTTTGGGGTATTTTTAGGAGACCCGTTGGTGAATGAACCGTTGGAACGTCTCACGCCATCGTATAGAACCCCGGCGGGTCGCCCTGGCCGCACTTTCCATTGGGTCAATGTGGACAAGAATTCGTGTCCCATGGTGCGATTGAGGATGGCCGTTCTAACCTTTGTATACCATTCCCTATAGGGCTCCAAGTACTTTCTAAGAAGGTGGGACTGGGGTGGGTGCAGCGTCCAAATACCATTTGAGGAGGTACTTGGAGCCCTATGGATTGTAATGCTTGAGTTGACATGCTCTTGAATCTGGATGGGTTTGTTGATGTTTGTCGTGGGTATGCGTAGCGTTGGCGCTTCGGAACGGTGTTATCGCATTGTTGATGGTGTGAGGCCAGCCCGACATATCAAAGACCAGCTGCCTCCCATTGCCACATTGCCCAGTAACAGAGCAAACACACAGTTTTGTGGTTTGAATTTATTGCTTTAAAATTGGAAACCAAGTATATACATCCAAATGCCTTGACCCCGAACCACGTAGCCTGCTGTGAGGATGAGACGGCTAGCGCCCTGCTCTTGGATGCACCCTGCTCAGGGGTTGAAGAAGGTCGGGCCCATGCCTGAGGGGCATTCAGACCTGGTCAGGTAGACCAGCATTCTTTGCTTGAAACATCAAGGCAACCCTATAGCCCTATAGGTACTTCTGCCGGCCCCAATCTTGAGACGTGATTGTGGTGCTCAATAGTATCATTAAGCCCTGTATAGTTGCATGTTTTTGGATGACCGATGCAGTCGTTTCGGCCGCAAGGGTACTGACATAGGATGGAGCAACCACGTCGCCAGTGACCAGCCGTTTTTGTTGGGGGTGACAACCGATCCAACATCTTCAGTTTGAGTCGAAAACACAGAAAGGACTGTCTTCAGGGTGGAGGCCATCCCTTCTAGGTTGAAGGCCGTCGCTTCTAGGTTGAAGGCCGTCGCTTCTAGTTTGGAGGCCATCGA
>CAXAMN010025672.1:145815-283319 GCA_963970005.1 Durusdinium trenchii
TAGACACTCTTGCTGGACACTCTTGCTTGACACTCTCTCTTGACACTATTTGCTAGACAATCTTTCTTGACACTCTTTGCTGGACACTCTTTGCTAGACACTCTTGCTTGACACTCTTGCTTGGCACTCTTGCTGGACACTCTTTGCTAGACACTCTTGCTGGACACTCTTGCTGGACACTCTTGACAGGACACTCTTGCTAGACACTCTTTCTTGACACTCTTTGCTAGACATTTTGCTAGACACTCTTGCTAGACGCTCTTTCTTGACACTCTTTGCTAGACACTCTTGCTTGACACTCTTGCTGGGCAGTCTTTGCTAGGCACTCTTGCTGGACACTCTTCCAGGACACTCTGCTAGACACTCAAGTCTCCAAAACGAGCGTTTCGTACGAGACTTCCTCCAAAAGTCGCACGTCAAGTCTCCAAAACGAGCGTTTCGTACGAGACTTCCTCCAAAAGTCACACGTCATGGCTCCAAAACAAGCGTTTCGTTCGAGACTTCCTCAAAAACTCACATGTCAAAGTCTGCAAAACGAGCGTTTCGTACGAGACTTCCTCCCAAAGTCAAGCGGAAACACCCATCGGAGCACACCCATCGCGCAGCCTTGCCAAGCAGTTTCGCGATTCCAGCCCCTCCAAACAACACCCGCTCACACGCCAATCCCAATGTCACAGCGACATTCACCTCTACCACAACTCACAACCTCACGATTCCCTGCGCCTGCCACGAATCTTTCCGCGTCCACACGTCTAACGCGCACAACGTTTACTGCGCCTGCCACGAAATGTCACCTCCGTCGCACATCGCAACCTCACGATTCCCTGCGCCTGCCACGAAAATCGCACTTCCACACATCAAAGCCCGCACAAAGTACTGCGCCTGCCGCGAAAAGTGACAATGTCATCTCATGTGAGCTTCAACAAAATTTGCACCACACCACACGTTTGGAATGATTTCGGCCCGCTCTGAGCACACTCCCATCCACCAAAATCACCATTTCAGCTGAGACTTGTCACGAAAACAGCGCTTCGATGCCACACCCTGAAACGCAAACCCGACCACATCCAACACCCCAAAAACACTACTCTCCGAACGCTAATCCCAATGGAATACTGACACAAACATGTCACTTTCACGAAACCCTGCGCCTGCGCAGCGAAATGCATCACGTTTCTTGCGCGACATGTCATTTTCATGCAAATCACAATGTAATAGCGGCGCAAACTGACACGTGACACATCCATGAAAAGTCACTTGCAAAAGCTTCCCCCAATGGCAGGGCCATAGAGACATCATACGGACGGTTGCGGACGGTTGCGAACTTGAAAACAACGTCGAGCAAGCACAGCTCTACCCTCAGACCCCCAAGTTAAACGAGAACCCTTCGCTACGCATTCGGTAAAGAACAACGAAAGTACTACAGTAGGATACACTAGGTATGGGAAGGCCCGCATTCAGATGCAGATTGGATGTGGCACATCAGAACAGGTGCAACTCTATGCAACAGGCTCTCAGCAGACGCCCACACATCCGTTTCTGACATACGATATGTCGATGAATACTTTTTGTGATGTTGCGGACTCGAAACCATGTGAATGCGACATCCTACTAGATCTTTTAATGCTGGAGAGCCAAGCATTTTAAAGCGCTTTCGAACATGTTCTGGCTGTTTCTTCAAGCAAGTGCGTGTGCAGGAACATGCAGGAACTTCACATTTAGTGATTAATATGGTTCATGTGTAGTTGTCTACACCTCAAACGTAAACTCTTCTGTCAGACTGATCCTGAGTGGGTCGAATCCAGGTCCACCACTTGGACCTCCCACCTCGCCCGTCCGCGCGCCCTCGCCCAGGTGGAGCCCGAACTCTCGTCGAGGCGTGAACCCGCAAGGCGGGACCTGAGCCGAAGAAAGACCCATGAACCCATGGAGTTAGGAAGGGTCCATGGGTTTCCGGCTTCAGGCCCATCTCTAGACGGTGGTTAGACTCCCCCACCTACCCCAGAAAAACCTTCGGAATTTGGGAACCTTAGGGTTTGGAGATATGTTGAATATCCCTAAATAGGTGGACCAGACCCCTTTTCCCCGCCCTCTACTGTACATTACTGACATGTTTGGAATCATGTTTGTTCTTTGATCGCGACAGGGATGATCCTTTCGGATCCGATGTGATGTCGACCATGGTAAGTCATGTGTCAGCGCCTGCATGTATTTACGAAGGTCTGAAGAGGTCTGAGAAGCTACTTCTCCCAAATGGCAAACATGAACACATAGACCTGAACCATATTGATGCCTTGGAACGTGTTCACAGCCATGGCCATAAGCATTGCAACGATGACCGCTGAACGTCACCATTTTGAGAAACCCACACACGGCAACTCCCCGGTGGATTCATGCTGAAAGCCACACTGCAAATCGATTCGTAAGGTCCAGGAGCAGCAGATATTTAATAATAGGTACCAGTAATGGCCAATTCAAATCCATTGGATAGGTCCAGTAATGATCCATTGATTTTTCCATTGGTGGATAGATCCTCTTGAAGCCATGCCAATCACAAGCTGTGGACTCTACAAAGTGTGAGAAATGAAGACTGTTTATCAGGGGGTTGTGCAAGGCAGAAGAGAACTTTCGGTGGGTAGAACCACATCAGAAGTCCTCAAGTGCAATGTGATTTGTTCAGGGATAAGACACCTCTCATCCAGGTTTCGATGGGCAACCGGATTCGAGGCCGTGCTTTCTTTGTGACGGCGCGGCGGGTGGGCACCAAGCCTTTCAATGTCCCTTTTGGCGGCAGCCGCTCGGTGGACGAGAGAAGGTCGGCAGAAACTGGAAAGGGTCGCCAGTTGTGAACATGAACAATTCATTAGAACCAGTTGCCAAACGGTTGACGCAAGCAACATCAAGCAACAACAACAAGCAGCTATGGAACCATCGGGGATGCTCATAGTGCAAGAAAAACCAGCTATGGTACCATTCGGGATGCTCATAATGCAAGAAAAGCAGCTAGTGACTAGTGTACCATCCGGGATGCTCATAATCTTGCTGCTTGGTGTTTGGTGTTCAGGATTCTGGTTTCTTTACAAGTCTTCAAACATGAGTAGACTGGAACCGCACAGGATGGCAAACATTTAGTGCCTGATGAGAGGCTTTGAAGCTGCGGTAGTTGCCCCTGAACAGTCCAGGGTCTTCACACTTGCAAAGGTGCGTCACCATCAAGGGCGCCTCTGAGGAAAATCGTGAGGAGATTTGGGAGAGTCTTGGCCTTGAGAGGGACTTTCCAACCATGCCGGGTGACTCGAGACCCTTCATGACCATTCAAGACCTGCTCCAGGAGCACCATGGAGCCAAGTGACTCGTGAGGTGAAATCAGAACGAACTCAACGACCCGCCGACATGAAAAACGGGGTGGCCGCTTCGCTCTCACAGTGGCATTGGTTGAAAAACGTGGCATTGGAGCAAATATGCAAATATGTACATAATGTGTGGGGGTATTTTAAGAGGGAGATCCCCTCTGGCCCAAATGGGTAGACTGGTCTATTTCTCTTCGAAACCAGGGGGTCGAGCTCGGAGGTCTCACTGATTCGATACCTCAATATACATATAATATATATATATACATATATATGCAGTAGACTCAGTAGAGAGTGACCGTCTTGCCCCAGTCCTCCAGAGCGTTGAAGACGGACCGGCCTTCTGCCCCTGAAACACCTCTGCGACGTCGACGTCCAGAGGAACTCTGGTCTCTCAAAGATCCCTTGACTTCAGGTGTGGTCATTCTTGTGGGAATCCGGTGATCTCTTTGACTTCTGTGAAAGGATCTCCCTGATTCCTAGGTCATTCCTGAACTTCTGTGATCCCTTTTACAGGTGTGGGGTCATGACCTGGGTGGGCCAGTTGGCAGCGGCGCAGTCCGAACTCGACCTCCCGGTGGCTCCCAGTAGTGAAGGTAGATGACCACCATGGATTTGGCTTCTGAGGATGCTTCAGGAGAAGAATGTTGAGCCTCAGACCTTGAACTTCTCAGAGACCTCCCAGCTTTTCCTGGCACGCCTGGGCAGCGTCAGGCTGGGGGTGGAGATCGTGTACAGAACGTGTGAGCGGTCTGATTTGGGTGGATAGAAAAGAAGAGGAAGACCCCATGACCCCACCAACATCAAGTGTTTTGCCGCATTGCTTCTTGTCTCAGCCCGGTTTCGGTTAAATGCTTTCCCCATGTTTCCCCCGTGCTTTGCTGGTTTATCCCCCTGTGCTGGTTGAGAACAGTGGCGAAGATGTGCGGACGTCATGAGAGGCTACAAAAAGTAGACGCAGCGACTCCTAGGGCACCTAGGACATCAAAGAGTAAACCTGGAATGTTCTTGCATGACGGTGGTCTCTACCAACCAGATGTTTTTGGGCATCGCCATATATCGCCATGGCATCCCACAGGCAGCAGCGCGGCTTGGTGAATCTGGGGCATCGTGGACTTTTCAAGCAACTGGGCACGTGAAGTGGGTCATTCAGCTCGCGTGATGATGGGTGATGGGTGATGTGGATTATCAATCAACCCTTTTGCGACGCTTCGACTCGACGACCACCGAGAGTTGGACAGTCGACGGTTTCTCTGGGTCGGTCCCTACTGATGTGGCAACATGTGGCACCAGACCTCCGGCGACATCGGGCGACGAAAAGGTGGAGACCTACTTCCGAAGCGACCTCGGGTCGTCATGGGTTGGCTTACTACCGTTCATAGCCGCCCTGTGAGCCCTCAGCAGTGACATAGGATTGGAGTTGAACATGCTCTACTTACAGGGGTGGTTCACCGATTGGCATGGTTGATCTATACATTGACCTACTATTAATAAATGTATGCCCAGATTCCGAACACACCGATACAGTTACAAATCCTTCCTCGATCATACACTTAACACCCATACTTACACTTAACATCCTTGTGCTTTGGCATGTTTTCTCTACCTTTTCTGGTTCATTTCTTCACGGGCTCGTCATGACGCCTAGCTTTTGGTATTGCTTTCAATCGTGGAAACTGGAGCTGAAGCATTTGCGGGCTTGCAAAACACGAGGACGGACATCATTCGGAATACAACCTCGTACCCCCCCCAATGCAGTTTACACGTTGTGAATCATTGTGATCTTCAAGGTTGATTTCTTGTATATAGTTATATATATATATATTTGTTCATAACTTTTCACTGAAACACATCATTGCCTGATCAATGATGTGTTTAAAAAAAGAAAACACTTTTGTTTTAGTTTTTATTTGGTACTTGCTGTACAGTAAAGTGGACACAAACGAAAACCCGATCCCTTTCGCCAGTTTGCATCTCCAGGCTCAAAGGTGCAATCCTACGAGTGTATCCCTTTCGTGGTGACCAGCGGGGTAGCCTGGTGGATCTGGCGGTGTTTTTTTCCGCACCGCCCAGAGTGGCAGGCTGCATGGCCACACGTTCGCTCTTCGGCCGAGCAGAGGCTCATTCTGTTTGGATCGAGTGGATCGCCTGAAAAGACGTCAGTTGCTGCCATCTCATGACCAAAGAGTGAATGCCCCATCAAACTTCATAAGTTTATGATGGATGGATTTGTACTCCAGGCCCGATCTGAGGTAGTTTCACCCACAGAAAGGAAAGCCTACCAGTACCGTGTTGCCGACGTTGGCATTAATGAGTCGTTCGTCCTGAAGTTCATCGAACATGTCTCTCTCTGTCTGTCTCTCTCGAGTCTCTCTACATATATATTTATATGATTCTATCCATCCTTTGAAGTACTCTCCGTGAACCCCCGCGTCCTCCATACGCAGCTCAGTTGATTTCAGGCTATGCCATTCAACTCCTGTCCTCATCAAACCTCACAGGAGGTTCACAACGTGCTGTGCCTGCCAAGAATTCTGCACTTTAGGGTTCACAAACTGCTGCGCCCACTACAGAATCTGCACATCAAGATTCACGTCGCGCAGCCCTGCCAGTGCCTTCACGTTCGAGTTGCCAAAGCAGGAATCCCCAAGGTCCCAAGGCGTTTTCAGAAAATCACAGCATCAAAGTTTTGTTTTTTTGAGTTGACCAACTTATTTGACCACGGTTGAATATTTGATGACGCAAAATCACACAATTAGCTTGCATGACTGGTTGTTTCGGTTACTGTAGGAATTTTATTACAAAGCAATCCAAGGGCAAGTCGTTTGGATCGGCCGCGGAACCGACGCCGATCCGTCGCCGGCGTCTCTAAGTGCGCGTGGATCGGGTGGATCGGGAGTGTCCCCGCCGCCCGAGGTCCGTTGAGGGAGCCCAGCCGGTCTGTGGCCTCAGTTCTGAGGCAATGGATTTTTGAGCATCGGGGTTCTTCCAAGCAAAAGCTTGGTCTTTTGGCAGCGTACTGTCGTATGGCAGCGTCAGGTTTTTGTGACATGTCCGCGGAAACGCACATAGGATCACATAGGTCATAGGTGATATCTTGTCAAGTAGCATCAGAGTGGCTGGTGGGGAGCTGGATGGCTGCTCAACTGGTGCGAGGATTGGCATGCATTATATATTAGTGGCCATGTTATGTGACGTGATAGAAGACTGCAATGGCAAGGGGAGAAGCACAGTCAAACATATCTTTGGTCACTGGGTTCACTATTGTGCTGTGAACATTGTTTCAATTGACCTTGCAAATTGTTGTTTTGGCACTTCTTTCAATTTGCAGGTGCAGCAGCTCTCTATTCCAGCAACAAACCACCATCACCTATCATTTCATTGAGCCCTTTGTGTCCAAATACTGCCTCCCAGCTAGATATAAGTATTGCTCCTAGCCAGCTTCCAATTGCTACCTGTCGTGTATTGTGTTAATTATTCCTTTTTTACAAGAATCCGGGCTACCTATACCTGCTACCTTCTCCGCACATGTGGCAGATCGCTGTAACATCGATCAGACTTATACCAGAGTGTAGGAGTTCCATATTCCATAGTGTACTTTGATAAGTGTCCTATCTCTTGGTCCGACCTGTTCTGAAGATGGAGCCCAACCAGACAACCCAAGAGGTGAAGTCAGAGCATATCTTTGATCGAGAGGTGGCACACATAGGTGGCTTTGCGTGATGTAGTGTCCTTTTTTCCTCTCCCTCTCTCTACATATATACACAAGATCCTTTGTGAGAGAACCGGCACAGATTCCCTGTCCCAGACCATCCATGTATTATGGAATAGTTACATACTGTTACAGACATTAGGGTCATAAATGGGGTAAAGGCATGTAACTATTCAATACACTTTATGGATGGTCTGGGTGATCAAGTCTCACTTCGACTCTCAGTGCCCCACTTTGCCCTTTGTCAGCCTTCCAGGCGGCCCCGGCCATGGAGCAACCGAAAGCGTCGGAACGGAAGTCCGGAGGCCCAGTCGGGGCAACAGCAAGTGCCGGGTAAGGATCATTTCACCATCCCATCCTGCCAAGGGCTTTGGGATGGTGCAGGATTTCTTCCGTCGACTGTAGGAACCTTGCTACTTCTGATAGAATGCGCCCTATAGGTTTGAAATACGCTAAAATATATACGCTAAATACCTTCAAACACACCTTGACAGCCCTTGATATACTTGTATATTCTTCAGATAGTGAGGAAGACTCGTTCGTCCAGCACGTGTTTGAGAACGCCGAAGAGTCAAGAGAAAGAAACAGTCTGTGGGTCCTTTTTTAATCCCTTTTGTTTGCTTCTATATTGCCAGGTCGTACTGGGAGCACCAGTGGGAGAGGACAACACCCTTAATTCGATATGATTTACATGGATCATCATGGATATACACCGTTTGGAGATGCTTGGACACCAACTGGTCCATGGCTTGGTCTCGGCCATCCACCCAGGAGGAAGAAAGTGGAGGCGGTGAAGACGACAGTTTTCGGACCAACTGCGGCGGAGACGACCGCATCGAAACACCTGGCAATACTCCTTTTGGAGAATCAAGCATTCGGAGAGTTTCATGTTTTTGATAATCCAACATGAGCATTGATCATTTTGGAGAGTTCTCGTTTGATCAACACATGTTGGATTATTGGACCTCGCCCATGTTACAGATTCATTTTTTGTGTTGCGTGAGGCCGTTCGACTTTGCAAGTTGCGTTGCACCAAGAGTGGTCCTCTGAAAATGGCGAATGATCCTGACACCGACACGGATGCAAGCATGATCTTCCCGAATGTGTTTTCTTTCTCCGCACACCTGTTTGTTTGGTCCTCGTGAAGCCTTCCAGCCTTAACAAGCTGGATGTGAATCGAAGGTGCTGGATGAGTCGAATTAAATTTGCTGGTTGAGTCGATGGGTGCAGGGAGCAAAGACAACAGGATGTTTCGAGCTACTATATACTAACAAAGTGCATCGCTACTAGTACTGCAACAAGGGCATGACTACTAGTAACAAAAAGCTACTAGTAACACTCCACATCTAGCATCCTACATTAACTTTTGACGACGACCCCCAGGTTGAATATGCTATGCCACATATGGAGTGTGTGGTATATCATAGTATATATATATATACATACACACATGCACGGACCTGGGAGATCCTAGGACGGAACCCAGAACCAAGAACCCGAACTGCACAGAACATGTTGAGGGATGGTCCTAGGACCTTCTTGGCGACCTGGGAGGTCCTCAGGAGGTCCTAGGACCTCTTAGTTCTCACCCGAAACCCTAAACCAAGTCGGTAGAGTAATTAAACCGTATTAAGCCTGTGTCTATCTGGTATAGTTTATGTTTTTCAGCCACACTGCTGAGCTGACGTGCCTAGCTTGGAATCCGGACTATGGTGCGCTGAATAATGAATATCACAACGATGGAGAAGGCATTCACTCCGCCCAGAAAAGCTATGATTGAAATGCATTAAGGGAAGCAATCCATTATCAAGAACAAAGTCAGGGAAGGACACATGCCATTCAACAAGAGAGAAGATGAGCAAGATAATTAGTAGGGCTAAGGGGATGCATGCTACATACTGAACACCACCAACAGAACAATGATCAATGCTGATGAACGATTTTGGACTTAAAAATATGAGTTCTCAAGTTATGACACGTGCAAGAGGCTAATAGAAAACAATGTTGAAGCTGATTCAGTGGAGAGTGATGCCTTCACAATCCATGAGGATGATTTGACAAGAGGGATGGGCAACCCCAATCAATCACTTCATCAGATGATATCGAACGAAGCTTTTGAACTTTGAGCCAGCGATAGGCCCCTGGAGACTCACCAACAAACCAATTATATAGTTAGCAATCCATCCAGGAAACACAAACTCAAAAACCAAAGTCAATAATAACCCCCATTCAGATGAAAAATGCTTATGAGTTAGGACTAATATATATATATGTATATTTATCTATATACACAGTTGCATAATATACACTATATGCATATTAAACTGTGTTAAAAGACAAACAACATCAGAAACCAGCCCTGTGAGCATGTGTGTTTTACAGTGTTTCGTGCCATGCATTTTTTTTTATTCTTGGTGGGACGGCATACCAAAAGACCAAAGATCTAGGGGGATGCTCCGGGTAGGGGACGAATCAAACATATCAAAAATACCAAAGACATTGGGACATATTTTGGCAGAGGGAGGCTACTCTTTCTACTGCAGGATTGGTATTTTCAGTATTATGCCCCTACCTCCAAACATTTTCCTTATATAGATCTTTTGTATTTCTGCCATGCCACCGTCCCCAAACATTTCCCCTAGGTCTTTTGTATTTTTTTGATACCTTTGGTTTGCCTTCCTAATCCAAGAGCGGGGGACAAGTTTTCTGTGCATAATATATTACTATATATGTTAGTTTGTTTTTGTGTTTCAGGAAATTCTTTCACATGTCATTTGTGCAGGTTGAATTTGTTATATATCAGTCGTTCTCCTATGCAAATAAACTGTTCCATGTTGTTGACTGGAATATGTATGCATATTTAAATCCCTCCTCTATAGAATCATCCCATTACCATTTTTTGGCAGACGCAACATGAACAAAGCAATTGACATGGCCCACCACTCCTCTTTGAGAGTCGCCGTCCATTGGAAAGTCTGTCACTCTCAAAATAAGGATTTCAGCATTCTGAAACGTGTTTGTCCTTTCCCGCATGCGTTCAGAATGTCCTTTGAAAGGCACCTTTATGTACATTTACAAAAAAGTTGTATCTTTGCTCAAACATTTCAATGCCGTCTTATTTTATGAATGCTGAGGCCGAGGCCCGGTTTTTGTTTTGAGTTTGTTGCCTTCCTGGCACATCCAGTTAAACATATAAGATGTTTGTAGAACATACACACGCTCACAACGCTGGCCTCAATAACATTTGGGTTTGACCATTTGAGGATTAAGAAGGAGGATGATCCCCAACTCTCCTATGCATGACAAGGAGTCTAGCATAAACGTGTATATATACAGTATACATTTACTGAGTTAGACATGCATGCAGCATTGCTGCAGCTTGCAAACTGGTAGATCTTTGGGGGTGGCTAGCTTTATGTATATAATTACATTATATATTACTTTCATCTATATATTATCGATACGTACAGCTGCGGAGTGAGAGCTGCCCGGGAACACCTCCCAACGCTTCGTTGTCATGGTTGGCAGCGAGGCGGTGGACGGCGAAGGCGAGATCCCTGGTGGCGGTGGACGGCGGAGCGAGCCATACAGAGGATCTCTTCTGATCCCTTCTGTTACAATGGTTTCAGAGTGGATGACACAAACCCCAAAAGGTGGTTTATGTGGACCCCCATCTCAAAAACATCTTGGGGTTTGCGGCATCTACTCTGAAACCATTGTATATACTGGTAGGTCATAGCGAGGAA
This sequence comes from Durusdinium trenchii, assembly GCA_963970005.1. Classification (NCBI taxonomy): domain Eukaryota; class Dinophyceae; order Suessiales; family Symbiodiniaceae; genus Durusdinium; species Durusdinium trenchii. Next base: position 156,624 of record CAXAMN010025672.1, read on the forward strand.
GAGAATCGGCAAAGATGGCACGGCAAAAAAGACAGAGAACGTTGAAAACCAAGAAGCACATGAATGGATGTCCATAGACGTGCTCCAGTTTTTCCAAGGTATCGCCATTGACATCCTTCAGTCGATAGCAGGCTTCCATGAGTTTCGGCGATGTTGAGTGGGAGAACCCTTCGATACTCATTTAGCAAAGAATCTTCAAAGTGAATAAGGACATGATATATCACTGGTCATTACCTCTTTCATTTCTTCCTTGCCTAATGCTTTAAAGAAACCCAGATGGTAAATTGTTTGCACACAAACTCGCCGAAAAGCCTTTGGGTGCATTGTAGTATGAATATCAACCATAAACATCGACACTTGCATCCTAGCTTTTCATTTTTGGTAATGTAATCTTCATATTGTTCAGGTAGGAACTAGAATAACTAGAAATTGGCTTGCCCCTCCCGCGAAAGAAACACAATTTTAAAAGAACAAAAACAACATATTGCGCTTGAGCGCCACAGGAAACGGGAACATAGAACTGGTTCCAACATCCTCTCATGATCGGGAATCCTCAGGTCAGAGTAGCCAAAGGCGGGCTGCGGGCTGTGGATGGCACTGCCTGACTTGATCGAGCCAATTTACTTCCCGGACGCTTCTGGACCCTCAAAGAACAACGGACGCGACCAAGCTGCAGAGCTCAAAGATAGCTAGGGGATGGATCCATCTAATATAGAAAGATTAAACGATGTAGAGACACCGGTTGTAGGGTTATGTTCACTTCGCCATACAGGAGCAAACTGTACAAGTGGTTCAATTGGTTGGCGGAATTTACCAGAAAAGCTTCAGAGTATTTCAGAGTCCATCTTTGAGAATCAGTAGACCAGAGGCGATCGGCGCAGGCCCCAGAAACTTAATCGATCCTCATTATATCCTTATGGTTCGTCTCCCAATAATTTGAGACACACCATTATGTTGGGGAATATGTTGTGGAGCAGACATTTGCTTATAGACTAGAGGAAGGTCCATTGACATTTTACCACCCTAATTGAGGGGTTTGTACGTATCATCTGAACAGAGGCTGATCCCAATCAACATTTTGAAGAACATGATTATCTCTTCAAGCGCACAAAACGACTACCGTAGTTGAACTACCCTGGCCTAAAGTGGCCACAAAAGCCAGCGTTTTCCCTTTCGGACTGTGTCATTTGTGGCCAGTGACGTACAGAACCAGGACCCCACTGTTCCTCGAAGCAGTGGTCTTCTCAGAGTCCCATCTCTGGGTTTGTGGCCAGTGACGTACACAGTGCGCAGGATCGGTTCGGGACGTTTCTTCTTTTCGTTGGGCCAAACCCCAAGAGCCGTCGCTGGGCAGTTCTGGATCAAGGGCTGCCGGTCCGGGCGCCGGAGAATTCGCGGGAGAATTCGCAGCCGGACTCGTCCGGGTTCATGGACAAGAGCACCATTCGCCGTGGTGCTCAGTTCCGTGTCCAGACCTGGGAGAGGGCGGCTTCGTCGGTCAACCAAAGTACGAAACGAAGCAGTTGCTGTTGAATGAAGACATCGGGTTCAGTTGAACTTGACAGTGCAGACGTGTTGCATTTTTTTAGAAAGGAAACGCAAGAGATATATAGACTCAAAGATCAGACGAGAGACGAGCCCAGGTCAGCTGCTTTGTCTCTCCATCAGATCCTTGGATTTGCGTTTTGTTCTTTTTTGGGTAGGACATGGGCAAGAGCATGGGTCAAACCATGAGAATTCCTGAACATGTCGTTCGATCCCAATGTGGTTTTTGTTTAACAGCCTCTGAAACCCAAAACGCATGGGACCACAGCGGAACTGAGAGAATTGAGTAGATCTTCCATTGAGGATTCCAAAGGTTTGTGCTCCCGAATTCTGTGCCAGAAGGAAAGCATTTACAAATATATATATATACATATAAATGCTACTTTGCACCGGAGAGATACCTATGGTAGCCATCCGCTGGGCAGATGGTGTCCGGGTCCAATAGAACTCGCCAAAGAGATACATGCTTGTTGAGATCCAAGAGTTTTGGATGAATTAACATTGTCCGGAATTTGCAAACTCGTTTGAAGGAGTTACACAAGATTCTCAATCATAAGCTTTGATGTGGACACCATGTAGGAAATGCCAACAACCCCATCCGAAAGAACGAGCGGCACAACACAAAGTCACCACCCCCAAATTACATTAAACTATTTGGGGGCTCAACTTGTGTGAAGGAGGATTGGAAGACAAAAGTTTTGATAAGGATGCCCTGGCATGACAGGGCTGCATGTTTTCGCCGCATCGTGAGATCTCGCTTCCCAGACCCCGCTGCACGGGCATGTGCCGTGCCCTGGTGCCCTGTGCCGCCGAGGATGTGATCCGATCTGGATGGTGCAAAGTGAGCTGTTGAAGCACCGCGATCAGATCGACCAGGACAGAGTCGGACGGAGGGAAGCGAAATGACGGAGCAGCGGCTTCTTTGCTCCGAGAAACAATTGATCCAAGTGTTCCAAAGTGGAAGCTTTGACCACAGAAGCTCGGACAAGAACGTGGTGGCCAAACAGGGTCCCTAAAGAATCCGCAAATGTTATTCAGATATATGGCTACGATCAGTACAGCTTCTGAACAGCGCGCCAAGGACTACCACATTACTCACGACACTGCGATGACCCGCATCAGTGCGGACTTAGACTCTTTTTTTCTAATTTGTTGATTATGTTTATGTATGTGTATAATATATATATAATATATATAATATATAATCTATTATACCTCTTAAAGTCCCAAACAGATCCTTTTAATGTCCTTTGCGTTTGTTCTGAACAAGGGTCGCTCATGCCGTGGATGACAACTCTGGATCCCCAAATTAACTATAGTATGCGATTCATCATGGTTTTTTGTTTCACCAAGCTTTTGAATATGTCAACTGTTTCTTTTCAACCTCCAGTGGATGGCTAATGATAAGCGCTAGGAGTTCGTTGCACAGCTGCTTTGCCACAGCATTCTGCGGGACCCAAAGGCGTGCGAGACGGAGACGTATCCAAATATATCATCGCCCGGATGAAATTTTTGTGTGAGTCAGGACATTGAGCTCTACAGAAAGTGTATATGGCAATCGGAAGAAGCATCATTTTGACCAACAAGACTTCTCCAAACATACACATGTGAAATAGTCGGATTCGTATTCAATGGGCCAGTTGCATCCGGTGGAGCATGTCCATCAAACACATCATTCTCGTGATAGCGGTCGCGATTCTATTGTTCGGCTCGAGGGCCTTTTCTGCAGCACGGTCTTAACCTACTCGACCAAGGCAGTGCCTGGACACCCAGCTGCCACAAGCGGGAAAACTGAAGTCAAACAAGTAACAGGGTCGGGTGGTTCATGGTCATCCCTATGGCTCCAAGCATGTGTTGTGTAAGTTGTGTACAGTAGTCAAACCCTCCAAACAAAGACCTTCTGAATCGTTTCGCTCGTCTTTTGATGTCTTTTGGCCATCGTTTCATCGTCATCCCTTAGATCGTCCTGGTAGTAGGTATATAAACCTTATATTCAACTGGATCATCCTTCTGGAGCCTCAGGCTGTACCGAACATCGGTGCAAGTAACTGTGTTCATGCCTTGGCCGGAGAGTTGTTAAATAGCACCGTTTGGACATCGATCAGCCATTCTGCTGCCTCAGTCTGTGAAGTGTGTGAAGACGCTCGGCCGACGAAAAAGACCTTTGGAGTGACCGCGGCGAAAAAGACCATCGCCGAGCAGGAGCCACGTGCGTAGCTTCTTGTAGCGAGGGCCTCCAACCTAAATAGCGAGGGCCTCCTCACCGTGCGTAGCTTCTTGCTACGAAGCCGCCCAGGTTTTGTGACAGTCCCTACGGCGAGCTGCAACGCACGCCCCTCCACTATGCCGCGTGGCATGGTGCGGCCACCCCAGCGGGTTCCGCGCAGTCCGGCGGTTCGGCGGGCGTTTTTCCGCTTGCGGAAGGGGTCTAAGCAAGACCTATACGGTGCCTATACGACTGGTTCCAAGATCATTCCTTATCATGGGCTTGCAGAGAGTTTTCAGGTCTCAAGTGATCTTAAGACAGAATATGTGAAGTTGATATTTGGTGCACTAGGTGAGCAAGATTTCTCAAGTCAACCTGAGAGACTAGATCTTGGGAGCCTCCAGTTTTCGCAGATGTCTAGGGCCCAAGCAGCACTCGTATACATTCAGCAATGGACCAACGATTCAATTTGACCTTGCCTGGCAGCTCCAACTTGCCCCCTTCAAGAGACCTTTGATTTGGTGGTTTTTGCATTGCTCTGCTGGGAAGATAGGATTGCCCGGATTGCCAAGCGGCCAAAGGCGCCACTTGTGCCACCCAAGAACGGGGGTCATCTCCCCCCACACGATTCGCATGACTTCTGTGCATTGAGGTGGAGGGGGTTGGGCAGGTGGAGCATCCTTTTGAGACCGTCTCTCCAGGTCTCTCCCTGTCTCTCCCCCCCAAAGCTCCGAGGGGCCAAGGGCGCCCTCGTGGAGCTCCTCAAGTCTCGGGCCACGGTGGAGATACGGGACCTGAACGGCAGGAGGGGTGGGAGCGACGAACATCGGTAGGGAGGTGATGGTCCAAGGGAGGGAGGGGTGCTGTCCCAAATTGGTAGCAATTTCGGTGAAAGCATGGGGAAAAGATTGGATTATTAAGTTGTTCTCGGTTGTTCCCCACCTGCCCAGGCGAGGGTTGTTATATTAGACATGTGTAAGAGCACTCCGCCGCTCCTCCTTCCTCCTCTTCTCGTGCTGCCATAAACTGCCGGACCTCAACCGCAAGCCTCCTGATATCAGTGGACACTGCCGAACCTCAAGCGCAGGCTTCCAATCGCACTGGGCACTGCCGGACGTCAGTCGCAGAAAATAGCATGTCAGAAAATTATCTGGGTAGGATGCCAATGATATTTATTTGTCAGATTGTGTGCAAGAACAGGACGTCAGAATCTATGCCAGATAGAATGTCAGAATGTTTGCAAGAAAGAATGTCCGAATATTTTGCCAGATAGAGTGCCAGCATGTATACCAAATAGAATGCCAGCAAATGCTAGATAGAATATACTAACGAGAGTTCCAGAATGTATTCCAGATAGAATGCTCGGGTATATGCCAGATAGAATGCAAGCTGGTTGCAGGGATGTCAAGACAAAGTGCCTGAAATCATTGTCGACGCCGAGTTGACCAGAACTTAGCAATCTAACCACCTATAGCACCTTCACAGTGCTATACTGTAGCTACATCGATAATTTCACTTCTGGCACAGAGGCTAACGACGACCCCAAAGTGAATGTAAGGGTTGGAAACAACTGCGGACGTGCGTGTTTCGAAAATTGTGTATCCTTCTTCGGGATATGACCTTTCAAATCAATGTTGTTTTCCGCTTAAATCCCAAAGTTGACTTTAGGCCAACCTATCCCACCAGCCTGCAGCGCGTACCTGCCGTTTTTATCCGTTTTTGCATTCCTAGACAATATTGTTCCTGTCGGGTTTTGTAACCTTCGGTCGGTTCGTGGGGTTTGGTCGCAGTTGATGGAGGATGACCTCAAAGAGCATTGTTTCAAAAAACAACAACAAAACATGAACAAATCATTCTTAGCTTTAGCAACTTAAGACAACCAAACTGGTTTGAACATGTTTGAACATTAAAAAACTTGGTTTGAACATGCAATGTGTTAGATCCTTTCTTAAATCACCCCCAATTTTGGCTAGGTAAGTCCAACTTAGGAACGTTTGATCTTAGGAACGTTTGTTCTTTCGTGTGCAAGCATCTGCCTCGCGTGCCTCGCTGAAATCACCAGGACGCCTCTGTCGCTGTCTGCGGAGGCAGGCTTTACTTCATGTTGTGAGGTGCTGATCAAGGCTGCTGCCCAAGTGAACTCTCAGGCCGGAGTACTGGTCTGAGTTCCATGTGACAGTGGTGAATCCTTTGAATTTTTGGACCCTCGTCATGAGCCACGTGGAGTGTGATGGAATGGGTGAAGGATGTGCATTCGGATTCGGATGACTGCTTTGGAAGGAAAGAAACCGTTTTTGCATCCCCGCTGCTACCGGCTATCTAAGACCTGCAACCATTGTGGTTGATTTTTTGTTCGGTGGTTCAACATATACCATTATTTATATAGGTCTGTGAACCACATAAACAGCCGCAACTGAACTAGGCAATCAACAAACAAACATGTTTTTGGAAAAAGTGCCTGGTCTTTGGCCACCGATAAACGCCCTTAGCTTGTGTATAAACACCCGTGGAATATCAGAAAAACATCAGAAACTAGAGAAACATCCGCAGACTCAAATATAAGGCTGTGACTCCAAAAGATGTTTTTCACGCCGCAGATAAAAACAAAAACTCTGAGGAAGTTCCAGGAATGAGTGTGGTCGACCATGGAAAACCCATTTTATTTGACTCATATCTAAATTTAGGTCTTCAATAAAATGGATGACACGGAGTTTGCACAGTCAAACTAGCCAGTCACGACAGAAAGTGGTTTTCTTTTCGACTTTGAGTTATAAAGGCCGTTGGTGTGTGAACATATGTGAAAGTAACTTTATATATATAACAAATTTGTGAATAAGATGAGGGGGTGAACATCAGTAGTCTGCAGCAACGGTGATGTTTTTTGTTAAATTCCAATGAAGTCCATTTAATGTACCGTATGTTTTGGCTCAGAGTCACGTGATTTGTGTCTTGGGTTTTTGAGAAACCATGTCAAACCTCTTCTTTGATGTGGACACACCAGATTGAACGATGTGGAGTTTCCAACGCATGGGCATCATCCACTTGAGTCCATGCTTGGAGAGACTCAGTAGTCGTCCGTGTTCAACGCCTTTGACCTCCGTCGAAGTTGCACCATGGGCCATGGGTCTTTATTTCCTTTGCAGCGCTAGACTCTAGACTCCCAACATCTCCCAAGTCTGTGTTAGTTTGAAACATGAACATGTCAAACATGCTTAAACAAATGTTATGCAAAGAATAACTTTCTCACCATCTCAACATCTCTGAACATTCTCCCAACCTTTTGGACATTCCTGGGCCCTGACCTAAGCCGAGCGCCAATCGGCCTTGGGAACCTCGGCACAGGACCAGCAGGGCCGAAGGCCGCTCCACTGGTGCGCGGTCGCAGGCCGGGCACGGCAAAAGAAATCATTCGAGGACGGTGTTGCAATGTGGAGGAAGTGTTTCAGAAATAGCCCTGAGACTGCTTAAGGTTTGTAATCTTTTGCTGCTGCTACTGCAGGTGTTTTTTGGACTCTTTGGATGAAAAAACAGATTCCCTGCATTATTAATGTCGAATCCCAATTCATCAAATGGAAAGGAATAGTAAATAATATTATAAAATATTATATAATAATGTAAAAAAATCGCACATGTATTCCTACACATTGAAAAGTTTAGTGATGTTTAGTGGGTGGGAATATTTGTTTTCCCAGAGTGTTCTTTTTGAGGTTTGATTCGATTTGACGACTACTACTACTACTGCTACTACTGCTGCTACTACTACTACTGAACTGTTTCCCAAATAGTTTTGGTGGGCAGGGATTTTGCTATTCAACATCGAACACTGTACTAGATTGAGGGATGCTGTGAGCAGATGTAAGCCACACCATCCAATTAAATGTTTCGATTGGGATGGAATGGAATTCAGTACTGGTTGATTTGATGATTAGGATTAGATAGGATTAGCATTGTGCAGGCCACTTTGCACCCAACACAGGCATTAAAGCTTTCTTCCTACGGTGTTTTTGAGATGATTTTAGATATTAAAAACACCAGCGGGAATTTAACAGTTTTCCCAAAAACCTCCACGATTGGATGTCGCAGAATGTCGGTCAGATTCGCCAGGTCCGTGACACGTGACACGTCGTGGGCGTGAAGCGTAGCCCGAGCAGATTCGAGAGTCGACCCCGGGATCTCCGGCGAGACATGGGCGAGACCACGGCGACCGGGATTCGGACGAAAGGTAGGCCCCGGACGAAGTCTTTTCCCTTGGCAGGACAGCTGGAGTGTTTGAAGCTGCTGATCAAGGCCGTGGGGGGGGTTACAACTCTTGTTGTTGTTGGTGGTGGTGGCGGTGGTGGTGGTGGTGCTGGTTCGAGAGTTGACACCAGGACAAAAACGTGTTTATTGCAAATTAAAACCTTGAAGAACACCAAACATGTCCTCATTGTTTTGGATACTGTAACCATTTTCTTCAAGGACCGGTGCTGTTTTCGAAGAAACGGGGTGCGCAGCTGGTGCGCCATTTCGTCTTTCGGGTGTCAGCATGTGGCGTGACCTCTTGGGACTTTGATGCCGCAGGACCTGGGTCCCCAAAACCCTTCAAAGCATCCTCAAAGTAACCTGAAAACACTCTCCGAAATACTATCCAAAAGCATCCTCCAAGCAATTGAGGAGTGAATTCCTATTCCTTCTTGAAACTCTTTGATGTCAACGCATTTTTCAGCCAAGGCGGGTGCGGATGTCTCGGCGCCGGATGTGGACGGCCGGCAGCCGCTCTGGTGGGCGCGAGGGCCAGGTGCGAGGGCGAAGCAGTTGAAGTGAGTTGGTTGTTGGCTAAAATGCGCTGGTTTGGGTTCGTTCGTGGCAGCAAGTACTTGGTTGTTGACGTATTATGTTCTGTCCTGTGCAACAGAATCATTAGTTAGAAAGGGACAGTGAAACACACGGATGAACTCTTTGATGAAGCAGAATCGAGAGAACCATCAAAATCTCCCATTTGGTTTATGTGCTTGACTGTTGACTAAAGTGGGAGCTGGGGTGCTCCTATTATTGGCAGAGCTTTGTGCGGTATCCCAGATTTTTGGATAGTTTCATCATTCTGATGTTTTACGTTATTTGGTGAACTGGTCCCACCGAGTCCCACCTTCTCTATATAGCATTTGGAAGTCCGACTTGCCCGACGAAGCCTAAAAAGTTTGGCTTCATCAAATCTGAATTGCAAGAAGCACAATTGGCCAACACCCGGAACCAGAAGAGCAAGAATCGAGATGGTAATCGTTTTCGATTGAAGGCGAGACTGATAGACTGATAGACTTCATAAATATGTTAGGTTCAGAAGGGGTTTAGACCTGCAGGCAGGCCTTGACCTCAAAAACAAGAAGTTGGTCCTACCTCACGCTCTACCATCCAATTTCACAGAATATTTGTGAAGGCGCCTCTGCAGAGTGCGCTGAAGAGCTCTTGCAGCATGGTGCAGAGGCGGGGAGGGCAGGGAATCCATACTGGACCATGATGGCCAAACCTTGTCAAAGGGCCAAAGTGTCAGTGTTCCACGGCATTTCCAGTTCAAGGTCCGATAAGAAAGCAAACACTAAGGTTGTTTAAGGTGAACCCTTAGGCGAAAGCATTTGCTCCGGTCTTCGACCTTCACGGTCTGTTTCCCTGACGTCCGTTGAAAGCTGTCCGTTTGGTAGGCCCAAAGCGCGAACGAAGCAGCACCCCCTCCGGGCGATTGGCCATTTTGGGACCCTAAGCTTCTGGTTTTTTTCGACAGCAAACATATGGAAACACGGTACTTGTAGTGATCGAACGGAGGATCCAGTAAGAGGATCCTTGCGTCGGTTTGGGCCCTATGTGACACGGTTTTGACCGTAGCTCGGGTGCTTTACTGGGCAACAAACTTGTCAGCAACCATCGATCTTGGAGCGTGAGATTAAACGAATCATTGGTGACCTGTCGAGGAACTTCCCTCCGGTCACATTCACAAACAACATTGTTGGGACTTCGGAAGAGATTCCAACATAGCGATGCTTTCGTCCAAACTGTCCAGGGCTGCTGGGCAGGTTCGTGAGCATGTTTAAACCGCTTGGGATGTGAGTCAAGTCTTCCTTGGCCTTTTTAGGGCCCCTTAGACCAGGGGTCCTTGGATCGGTTGAGCTGCATACCTAGAGTAAACTTGGACAATCACTAGTTTTGAGATGTTGGCCTGCAACCTAATCATCCACTCGTCCCTGGTGGGATATACCCAATGCATATACCTTGAATACTTGCGAGCGGATCTGCTTCGCTGTTCGGCTGGGTGGCGAGCCAGCCGAATCGGGTTGGATCACCTGAGGTGGAATGGTGATGTGACAGGAGAGCCTTCGGGCACGACGGTTTTGGACGGTTTTTCTTTGACAGAATGCCTTCAGAGCTTACTCAGAAGTGAGACGGATGGATTCTGGGCAAATATGGATTCTTAGCGACTGTTGGGTTGTGTATGTTCAGCATCATCATGCTGCAGCTGTTCTCGCCGTGCGAGGTGGACTCCTGTGATGCGAACCTCCACACACCGCTCCTGGAAGCCTTGATGCGATCAGATGAGGCGGCATTGGTGTCTTTTGACAGCCAGGTCATGCCAGGTCTTCATATTGTCTTCATGAATCTGGGTATCTGGGTTGATTTAATCTTGAGCCACCTCGCTCCTTCACCTTCGGACTACTTCGTTTGAAGGATATTTTCTTTCTGAGAACGGTCTTGGAGATGATCTATGTTCCATGTCACTGATCATTCATCCAAGCTTGGAGGGAGGCAAAAATGAGGGCAAGACCTGGTGGTGTTCACCGGGTTGTTCACGATAAAAGCTCTTTGGACCAAGGGGTTTTGGTCAGAAGATGTCAGAAGATGTCAAAGTGAGAGACCCAAATGTTCGGAACGCGTGGTTCGTCTCAGATGACACGTTTGGGGTGAGTGTGATGCTCCCGTTGTACAGGGACAGACAAGCAGACGCAAGCAGACGAGACGATCAATGGTATAGGACCTAGGAACCTCTCCAGGCCGCTTAAAACAAAGCAACCTTGTATGGGTTGTTCGCGTCGAGCAGAAGAAACAGCTGTCAAACAATTTCTTTCCATTCGTTCTTATCCTTCGACTGGCACTGTCAGACACGGGGCGAACGAATGGCGAACGAATTTACCGGAAAAGCTTGCATCACACTGGTCCAAAGCGTTACACCCAGGAAAATTATCATGGAACCTGAAAACCACGGGTTTGTAGAATAGTCTTCCAAAGGTCCACTTTCAGGTTCAATGGTTAATTTTTCCGGAATTATGGTGTGTTTGAGGGATTGGGAATGTCAAAAACCAGCACCCCAACCAACACATCACCAACTACGACCGGCCCGACCGCCGACGAGGACCTGTGCGATGTCAATCGATGTACCTCCGATGAGTTGCCGATGCATTCCTATACCTCAGCACCCCAAAAAGCACGATGATTAGGGGCACTCGGAAGCCTTGGAGGCCGGGCTGCTTAGCTGCTTGAACACTCAAAATAGCTCGACTCCTGAGTGTTCAAGTACCCCAGACAAAATGCCTCAAACCACCCAGGCAAACAACCCCGTCAAATGCCACGTGTCCCGCTTTTGGACCAGCCCAGTTTCCACCACCGCCATCGACCGAGGGTCCGGTGTTTCTTCGCCAGGCGAAGACATCCATCCTGATCACACATGGTGCCGAGGTGCCGAGACCAGCCGACAAGGACGCTACTAGGGGCTCCTGGCCTTACTACTAGGAACAAGGACGCTACTAGGAGCAAAGGGCATCGCTACTAGGAGCAAGTGCCTTACTAGTAGTAACAAGAAGCTATTAGAAACAAGAGCATCGCTCCTACTAGTAATGTAACACAGTGCATCGCCTAGTAGCAAGGACGCTAGACAACAGGGAGCGAGATCTCTTCGTTGTTCTTTTGTTGTTTACATGGGTACCGGGTGACTTTTTGAAGTGAATCAAGACCTCAAGTGATTGTTGTGTTGGCCTGTTTGTAACAGTTCAGTAAGCTTGGTAATTTTGAGATGGTTCAGGATTGTGAGTCTCAATCGCATCATGTCGTGTGAAGCATTCACATATTTGTCGGTATAACTTCATCAAGGCAAAGAAGTCCTTTGTGCCACGAGACCATTTTCCTCAAAGATGGTTTTGGGCTGGGTGCTTTGGCAGTGCTTCGGTGATTTGCCAAACTTTGCGTCCATGCTAGGCTCACTCGAGCGCAGGGAAGATGCAAACCCCTAGAGCTATAGGCATTTAGGATCCTACATGTTATGTTTGTGTTCTCTTTTGCAAACACACAAACAGTGAACAAGAATGACTCAGAATGAAATATATTATTAGATGCCACCTAAATGGTAGGGAGATGTACTGGTACGGACTACTCGTTCATTTCGTAAGGCTGAGAAGGATACTGGGATATTCGAGGGTTCCTTTGTGATCATCTAGGCTGAACCAGCACCAGCCCTGCACGTTTTCACACCAGGTGAATCATGAAGACCAGCTGCAGCAAACGCCGTTGTTCTACGTGGCAGACAGGGGTCACCTCCCTCTTTGCCAACAGCTTCTTAAGGTGGGCATGTTGTTTTGCATCGCGCGCGCCGGTCATTGTCATGTTTGCTCCACAGCGCTGTGGCAATGACATCTCCCAAGAACTCGCCTTCGGGTTTGGGCCAAGTCTTTTTCAATGCCAGGCCAAGGCCGTGCCCAGCAAAGCTCCTTCTGGCAGGCTGGATTGGGGTCTTGAGTTTTGATGCATTTGCTGATTTGCCAGACAGAATTCCAGGTGATACTCTGTATATGTTGTATCAAATACATATAAATACTATGTTACCAGGCATTGCTACTGCCCAAGAGTGGGCGACATCTATCATGCACCCCAAACCCTGGTTTGACTCCAGCCAGTTCGTCGGAATGCCTCGCAGTCGACCCGCAGGAGCCCCTTCAGCATCGCGCAAGCCAGGAATCATCAGGAGCTCCTGCCCTTGTTGCAAAGGCGGGGCGCAACGATGGCAAAACCACAAGCCTAGATGGCTAATTTAGGCATGTTGCAGCATGTTCTTTCTTCGTGTTTATCCTGGAGTGTTCTGGTCGCATTCAAAGCCGGAGGCCTATTTTTGAGCATATTTGATGGATGGAAGCCTTCACAGATCTTCACAGCATTTGTTGTTTGCCCAATCCCAAGAGAAGTTTGTAGCAGAAAGAAAGTTCTTTCCCAAATGGAAACATATGATCCTGTTCTTCCCTGCCATGGTGAACAATGAAGGTCCAAGCACCAATGGCAGGGCCGTGAAGTCACTATGTGATTGTTTGGTCAGCTCTGAACAGAGTGCAGGCAAGACGTGCTCCTGCCATAAGCTTTGGGAGCCATCACCACAAACCATGGGAAACCAACCTCGTTGACCACGAAGCGCTCGTTCGTATGCTTGTTTCAGCACACCCTAGTAGGCCCTAGCTCTGTACAATTCCCAAACACTCCATGTATGGCATATATTTACATAATTTTACATACAGTACATTGGGGTGGTTTCAGGGTTGAATGCAAGTAAATATGCCATACATGAAGTCCTAAGTGTTTGGGATTGGCGGTATTTCATGTGGTTCCGCAGTGGTTCCCATTTGGTATACATGAGCATGACCTTATGACCCAGCATTCTGACAGTTGACATCACTCCAACTGAACATGTCGGAGGGACCGCGCGCGATTGAGGCCCGTCTCCAAGAGACGCAAGAGCGCCGCTGCCACGAGCAGGGTCGCACAGGTTGCCACGGACAGCGGCCGTTGTCACAATATTCGTCGTCACGATCAGGTTGCCCAGGTCGTTTTTGATTGGTTTCTGATGTTTTTGATTGGATCCTTTATGGGTTGGCCTTGGAGCGTTTGTTTAGGCCTGCAGGAATGAGTTGGGCACCAGACCTGGGGCAGCAGACTGCAGACGATCTTTTTTAATGCGTAGTGTCTTACAAAGTAAATCCAGCGGGAATCTCATCTCCTAGGAATATGTTTTTGGATCGGGGTTGCGCTAATTCCCCACATTGCCGTGTGGGGTTCTTGTTTTTTTGCTGCACCTCCTCGCTCCTCCGCCTTCCTCCTTCCTCCTCCTCTCTCACACAAATCATCTCTCACACAACATCACTCACACAACATCTCTCACACAACATCTCTCACACAACATCTCTCACAACAACATCTCACACACAACATCACTCACACAACATCCCACACACAACATCTCGCACACAACATCACTCACACAACATCTCTCACAACGACATCTCACACACAACATCACTCACACAACATCCCACACACAACACCTCGCACACAACATCACTCACACAACATCTCCAACTCACAACAACATCTCACACACAACATCACTCACACAACATCCCACACTTGAGAAGGTTGCTCCGTGGAGCGTGATTTCAGGTAGCTTCGCGGTGTGCATTAGCCCTTTAAATCTAGATACTGCAGGAAACAACGTATGAGACGGCGTTGCACTGACTTAGAAATCTCAGCGATTGAAAATCAAAATTAGTATTAAAATTGCAGGTACGTGATCCTAGCGTCCCAGGATCATATCAGCCATGGAATGCAGCCCTCTTCGTTGGACAACCAACTGCATCCATGGGGTTGTCCCCCTGCTTCTGTACAGAAAAGCTGGTAGGGTAGATTAGAAAAACTAGAGTAGTGTCCTTGGAAACAGGAGTGGACACACACACTGAGCCGTATCGGCGCAACTAGATCGGATCAGGTAGGGCCTGGATAATAAATAGTGGAAGTGCTTGACATTGAAAGGTTCAATACTGTAAAATACATATCACAGCAGTCTGCGAAAGTGCCGGCACATAGTCTTTTTCCTCTTGGCCGCAGCGCCGCGGCGCAGTGTGCTGGTGAATGGCCTTTGGCCATATATAGCTGCATCAACTTCTGTGCTGTCGTGTGGGCAAGATGTTTTGGGTAAGTGTATTTTTGTAGTGTGTGGTGGCGTGATTGTAAGCCTGAAAGACGTAGTCTGTGACTCCCTGCTGACTGCGGATCACGAATCTGCCAGGAATGGGTGGGGAGTTGGAAGGTGACGGTTCTGTTGAGAGGGTCAATCAAGAAACCGAGTAGATGGTCGTCGTCCACTGGCTCTATTTCAACTGGTTGTTCATAAAATTCAGGATGGGCCAATGTAGTGATGGGGAGTGCTGATCTGTATTGTTCGTTGAGCAAGATGTATCGGTTGTCGACGTAGCGAGTGTTGAGCAAGTGAAGGCTTGGTTGGTGTAAGAAGTTGTGGTATGTGGTTTGCCAAGTGTGTTCGATGAGCGTGATTGCCACATTGCAAAGTGCTGGTGAGAGCTGACTGCCAATGCCGGCTCCTTGAATTTGTTTGTAGTAGGTGTTGCAAGCTTGGAAAATGCATGAGTGAAGAGCTTGTTGAACGATAAGAGGAATGTGTTGTGTGTCAAGTGTGCGTTGCTGTGGGTAGTGGATGTAGTGGCGACCGATGTGTGAGTGTTGGATGGGATTGCCGGTAGACTGGACATCGATGGTGATGGTAGTGGTGTTGTGTTGTGTTTTCCAGCGGTGGCACAGGCTGATGACTGCGTCGACAAGGCGTTGTTGAGGTACGCTGTTGAAGAAGCCGACAAGGTCGTCGTTGATCGGTGTGAGGTGGATGTCTTCGGGTGTGGTCTGGAAATGGTTGTGGAGGTGTTGCCAAAGGTTGGGTATAGATAATTGGCCTGGATGTTGTGGTAGAAGATGAAGGAGCATAATGTCTAATGCTTTGGAGGTGGCTCGTAATAATGTGCCTGCGATGGATCTGAAATAGCTGATGACTGTTCTACCCTTTCGCCAGGATTTCTTTTGTTTGAGGAAAACTACTCCATGTGGTGTGTAGAATTTTGTGCGGAAGCCCCAGGGGTATGCTTTGCGGATGCTGGCTGGGAAGGATTGTGTGAGAAATTGGTGGAGTTGTTGGGCTGTGAGATCTGGTAGTGGGAGAAAAAGTTGTGGTGTATTCCATGTGGTGAGACATCCGTGGAAGTAGTGCTGTGGGCAAAAGAGTCGTAGGTTTTGTAGTTCATGGTCAGCATGATGGAGTACCAGCTTGTCTGTAAGAAACTGTTGAAGCTGTGTAACGTTGCGGGATGTAAAGCGGGGCGTGTATAGAAGATTGTCGATGTGCTGTTTCCATTGTTGGTGTAGAAAAGGTAGGCTGTGTTGATGGAGGGCAGTGGGTAGACCATGGTGTCGTAGCCAGTAAGTGAGTTGTTGTTCAAAGTGTTGGAAATATTGCGTCTTTGTGGGAAAGAAAGTGCTGTTCATGTTGGCTTGTAGGAATAGCTCAAGATGGCTGGGGAGCTGTAGGTCTTCAAGTGTAAGCACGTAGTGACCATCGTAGAGCGGCGGTGTGTGGTTGGGACGAAGCAAGGTGTGCATGTGGTGGCAGCTGCATGGCATGTCAGCTGCTGTGGGATGTGTGGAGAAGAGTTCTTCCCAACGTTTGTGGTTGTAGAGCCGGGAACGCAAAGTCTTGTGTGCTGCTTCGCGTAGTTTGGTAGTAGGGGGGTGGAAGGGAATGACGTGATGCATGTGGTGTTGGATCAGTGTGCGAAGCCATTTTTCCGTGGAAGACGAGAAGGTACTGTGGGAGAGGAAAGGAATGGTAAAGGGTTTGTTGGCTTTTGGTGGAGTGAGATTGCGAAAGCTGAGCGCTGAGTGGAGAAGGTGAAGAACACGTGATCGATCTGGTTCCTCTAAGCTGGCGGCCATTCGACGGAAAGCGTAAATTTCGAGATCAGTGTATTTGCCGCTGCGGATGGCTGTTGATGTTTGAAAAGATGAAAGTGTATGCTTGCTGAGCTCGCGTAAAACTGTCAGGGCGTGTAGGCGTTGACTTGTGTGAAGGTGGGGTTGCTTAATGGTGTGTTGTCGTCGTCGGAGCCGTTGGAAGAGACGTTTGTGAGTGGACATCCGTGTGAAAGTGGTGCGGTGTTTTGAGAATTGCCAACCTGAGGCTTTGAGTTTGAGGTGTCGTTGGATATAGGGCCAATTGAGTGTAGGTTGCCATTCTTGGATCCGCAGGTGTTCGTAGGTCCATGCTTGATCATAGGTGTCGTGATGGGAAAGGTAAATAGTGCTGTAGTGGTGGAGGTTGTTCTTGGAGTGCCAGTAGCGTAGAGAAAGTTCAGCTGAAATTGGGTGGTTATTGTGTAATTGTTTGAGTTTTGCGTGACGATTGTATTCTCGCTTGGGGATAGTGATGCTGGTAGAGCCGATGTATGTATGTCCATGTTGGTGGTACTGGTGTCTTGCGTGATGTTGGTTGAAAAAGAGCTTGGCATAAACCGCATTGGGATGTGTGAACATTTGGTAGTGATAAGTGTGTGGTGTAACTTGTAGTTGGTTGAAACGGGAGCGCCATTGTATAGAGTGATGTGTTTGCGAAGGAAAGGCAAAGAGGCATGTAAGGTGAATAAGACTGACAGAAAAAATAGCGTGTGACTTGTCAATGTAGGGGGTGAAATGGACAAAGTGTGATAGCGCTGTGTGTAATGTTGTTAAAGATTGTAGGGTGTGATGTGTTGGTTGATGCAGCGCTTGTTGTACGAGTCAGGCTGCCAATGCCAAACCCGCGGCCACCAGTTGCTGTAGTGAACGTGGGGGAAGCTTGAGGACCCGAGCCAGCGGGATGCCGTAGCGGGTAGCTGCTTCTTGGAGTTGTTCTTTTGTGATATGTTCATCTCGAAGAATCTGCTGGATGTTGGTGACTTGTGTCTGAGTGGCTGGTGGTAATGTCTTGAGCCATTTTTGAATGCCAGCTGCTGCATAGTTGGCTGGTGAGTTGTCATGGAGTGTTTGTGTGGTGGGATTAAGAATGGTGGTGGTTGTGATGGCGGTAGGGGCTGGGAGTGGGAGATGCGGTGTGTGGGTGGCGGATGATGGGGCATGGTGTGACCCTGGCTTGGTTGGTGTGAGTGCAATGCCATGATTCTTCAGCTTGTCGCGAGCGCGCTGGAGTTCGCTCTCTTGTTGTTGTAAGCGATCTGTCTGTTGCTGGAGCTTTCGGAGTGCTGTGCCTTCGCCGGCTGGTGGTGTAAGGCCTCGTAGAAAGTCAATGATGCGAGAAATAAGTGGTTGCATGAATTGTTTGGCTTCTGTGGTTTTGTTTGGAATGGACTGATCTGCTTGTTGGTGCAAATATTCAGCGATGTTGTCGATGTCCAGGTTGTGGGCCCTCATCTCCGGCAACAATTGTGAAGTGAAGACCGCCTCCGCGATAGATCTGGTGGTGACAATGCCTGTGTAGCGTCCTTGGGACAGGATGCGTAGGCTGTGGTCCTGGAGGCCAAAACGGCTGAGCTGCCATGGAAAAATATCGAGGACTTGTTGTCCTGCGAGGTTGTATTTCCTGGACCATTGCGTCGGCTGAATTGTCCGAAACAATGTGTGACCGTGTACGGTATTCGTATCTAAATGTGTGTCGCTGGGAGTCCATGTGTCAGGTAGGTTGGGGATGTTGGGGGGTACCACACCAAGCTGTGGAGGCGTTGGGTGGTGAGATGCTGCGGGTGGGGGCAGGGGTTCGGGTGGAAACGTTGCTGGTGGTGCTGGAGAGGCAGTGGGTGGATCAGCTGGAATGTTGGCGTGATGTTGATGATGCTGGTGATAGGGGTGTTGGTAGTGATGACGAACTGCATTGGTGAGAGGTCCATAGCCGGCAGTGGGTGTCGTGGTGCCATAGTATTGTTGCCACCATCGTTGATGCGCGTCCATGATGGGAAACACTGTAGTTCTGTACAAGAAGGAGCAATAAGCACGAAGGTAGTCGAAACTGATGGTTTGAACCACAATGGCTGAAAAGTTGAAAAAATTGAGACTGGAGAAAAGTCAAAATTGTGACTTGCAAAGTCGGTCGAAGCTCGAGTGGCAAGCGTCAGAAAAATCTCGAAGAGCAAAATAAGTACGAACATAGAATCAATACTGTAAGTTTTTTGCCATAGCTGGAAGGGTCAATACGCTGGAGGCATTGGGTCAGAAACCATGTACATAGAATCAAAGACCTTGAATTAGGTCTGGCGCTCTCTCACGGTGGCGCTCCAGCATCATCCCACCAGGGTCCCGCAGGTCCCGTGCCCGCTTCTGGATGATTGGGTCGTATGTTGGTGGGTGTCGGCAGGCAATAAATGGTAGGTGTGCTGTTGGATGGAGATGCGAGTGGTGCGGAGATCGGCCCGATAGCTGTCAGTGTGGCTTGTCCTTGTAGGGGAATGCGGATGTTGTAAACTTGGGTAGAGTCGCATTGCTGTGGGAAAGTGTGTTGTGATGGTGTGGTAGGGAAGAGGTTGACTGGTCGTGGGGGTGAAATACAGCTGTTGGCTGAGCGCATACAGGTGTAAGAAGGTTTGGGTGCAAGGGCTGTGTGTGGGAAGTCAGGTGTCGCAGTTTGCTGAGATGCGACCTGCTGTGAAGGTTCAAGTGTTGTGGTGTGGGTCAAAGGTGGTGGTGTGGTGCGAGGTGGTGCCATGGTTTGTGGGGGTGTAAATGGATAAATAAGATCGCTTTGGTGAATGCTTGTGGTTGGATCATCTGTGAGTTCGGTGTGGTCGTATGTCTTGCTTTTGCTTTTGCCTTGGCCCTTGCCCTTGCCTTTCAGTTGATCTGGCGGGAAACGGCCGATCGCTTCAATGTGATCTAATGCAGCTGAGAGGTCGTCAGTGGCGTGATTCACCAAGGCTCTGACTCGTAGTATGCGATCCAGCAATGCCGGAGGGAGATGTGGGTAAATGTTCTCGTCAAAGTACATTGTCTGTTGCAATGAATGGAGCTGCTCTCTGGTGTGGTAGATGGTGGTGCGGCAGCTGTGTTGGGAAGTGTATACGCCATAAATGTGTGCTGCTGGTGTGTCATGAGTCCAGCTCCAAAATGCCGCTTCCATGGTGCCAAGCAGAAGGTCTAGGAAGTGTCGATGAAATCAGTTGGAATCAAAAGGCTGAGGTAACAAGTGACGGTAAAAAGAGAGGTCATGATGAGAATCTGGTAAGTAAATCTTGTGGTAGAAGAAGAATCAACCAAAGCCAGTCCTGTCTAGTAATAGTCGCAACAAAGCAGTAAAGCAATAAGGCATGTGGCTGATATAGTATCATCGGAGGCCGCTGTAAAATCATGTGGAAAAGCTGAATCTGTACAAGATGGTGTCTGTAAATAAATAAATGTTGCATCTGTAGAGCAAGTGTGAGGTTGTTGTGCTGAAATGCAAATGCAAATGTAAATGGTAAATCTGCATTTTTTGAATTCTGTTCAAGGTTGCAGGGTGAAACGCGATGGGTGAAACTTCCGAGTACTATTGGTCGGAGTCTAGCGATGTGTTGGGATGTATCTTGAAGTAAAAAATGTTGGTTTGGAGGTGAGAAGTGGTGCTTCCTGCTGTAAAGTGTGAGTTGACGTTGGTTGTAGAAATATAATCCAATATAGATATAAATATGACCGAATTGTGATGTCGCTGGTAGCTCTCATGGCGCCGGATCTTGGTCAACTTGGCGAGGAAGAAGTTGCTGCGGAGGTGGATATGATGGTGGTTTTGGTCGTAAGGGTGTCGTCTGGGGTGGTGGTGGTTGTGATGGTTTTGTGGAAGGTGATGTTTTTGGAAGAATTCGTAGTGGCGCTGGAATCGGTGGTGTTTTCGGTGGTGGTGGCGGTAGTTGGGATGGTGTTGGATGTAGTGGAAAAGGAGCAGGTGTTGCTGCTGTAACGTTTGAGGTGGTTTTGTCTGAGGGTGAATGCTGTAGAGCGAAGACGCTGTCGCTGGTGTCTTCTGTAGGTGTAAGAGGAGGTGGTTCTGCGCGGGGCGAGTCTGGTCGTGTCGTCGGAGAAGCACGTGAAGAGTGTCGAGAAGTGTGGTGTTCGGTCTGGTGGCTGGGTGAGTGAGTTCGAGTCGGTGCTGGTGAGAGTTGACGTCTTGTCCTGCAAGAGGAGCGATGGTGGGCCGATCTTGTGGATCTCTCGCGACGGTTTCTCCGTGACCTGGTAGTACGCGAGCGTCTTGTCCGAGAGCGTCTGGAGCGAGAAGTAGAGTGTTGTGATCGCTTGGGTTGTTTGCGATGTTTGGTATGTTTGGTGAGATGCTTGGGTTGTTGTGGGGAACGTGTGCTGTGGGAGTGAGGGCTGTTATGTTTGGCAATGCGAGGTGGTGATGTGCGGTCTGAATGACGTCTCGGAGCCGCAACTTGTCGCTTTTTTTTCTTGTGTGTCGTGAGTGTGATCTGGAGCGTTGAGGTGGTTTGTGGGTGTGTTTGGCACTGTGTGAGTGTGATGCTGCTGTGGAAGTGTGCTGCTGCCGTACTGGGAGTGGCTGTTCCGATAGTTTGTGATGTTGTGGTTGATGTGGTCGTTCATGTAATCGTATCGGGGGTCGATTGGTGGTAAGTGAGGGTGGGTCTGTCTTGGGTTGCCTGGGGGATGGAGGTGTGTTTGATCGTTCGAAAGTGGAAGTAGAAGTCGTGTGGGCCTTGTCCAAAGTGGTGGCCAATCGTAAAACTTGGTGTTGAAGAGTGGTTGGTATGTGTTGTAATCTGAGACATTGGTGGTAAAAAGTCTGTTGATGCTCCACGGTTGCTTTGAGCGAGGGCAACAATGTTTGGAGCTGTTGGATTCTTCCTGGTAGACGTGGGTCTGGGGTGCTGGTGTCGGATTCTGCTGAGTGTAGCTGTCGAATAGTATCATGTAGTCGATTGAGTTGAAGGACCATCAGCCGGTTGATCTGAATGTTTGTATCTCGCAGTTGTGAAATGATCTGGGCATCCAAGGCAACGAGGGCTGTCCCAACAGGATCTGAATCCATCGCGATGTCGTCGTCGAGAAAAAACTGTACAAGAAAGAAAGGCTGAGCTAAGTTGAACTAGCCGAGCTGCAAATACATCAAAATGGAGACGTAAAAGCGGTCAAAATCACCCAAAAGAAAAACTTGGAAACGATAAGTTCATCCGGTTCAACAATAGGGAGACCATTCGATAGTGATTCGTATGGATGCAATGAAACGATGAATTAGACGGAATAAACTGGTCTGTACACAGTATTGGCGATGCTTCAGTGGTCGAGAGTTTGTCGTGTGTGGCAAGTGTTCAAGCAAAATGTGCACTGCTGGCGACCGATCTTGTTTTTTTGCTGCGCGTGTGGAAGAAAGCTGTAATGGTGTGTTGTGGGTTGGAGTCTATTGCTCGCAACTGCTGGAACGACAAAAAGCAATAAGCCAATATGTAAATATGTACGAATTGACAATAAAATACAGTACAAAGGCATCAATAGTTCGGGATGTTCTTCAGCACCAAGAAGTCGTGGAAAGCACTGTCTGGACGATCATAGACTGCTGTTGTGTATTCTATGTCTCTTTGTCAGTCAGATCCGGAGGTTCTGTAGTCATCGTACTGGCATCTTTTGTGGCTGGAGGAGTTGCCTCTGCTTGTTGAGATGCCTTGTGTGGTGATGATGCTTCTGCTTCTGGACTGTCTGGCTGTTGAGGTGTATAAAGAATTCGCAAGACTTGCCATCGACCTTTGCAGTCAAAAGGTGTTTTGTTGAGTGCTTTTGCTATGTATTTCCAACTGGGGCGAGATCGTTTGTTGAGTTTAAAGGCCGCAAGTTTTTCATCTTCACTGGGTTCCCATCCTCCATTGTCAGGATAGTGTGGTGAATCCGTGAGGAGGTGTGCTGGTTTGGATGGTGGTACTGGTGATGCAGGTGGTATTGGTGTGGGTAGTGGCGGAATCGGTGGAACTGGTGATGTTTGAGGAGGTGAATTGGGCGAACTGGTGAGAGAAATGGTTGTGATTGGTGGTGTACGCTGTTCCTGGAGGTCTGTATTGTTCTTGTGTTGGTGAGTCGCTTTGGACTTGTGGCGGTGTGGTGAAAACTGATGTGGTGAAGTGGGCGTATGTGAAGGAGAAGGTTCTGGTTTGCACTCCATGAATGGTTTGCCTTTGGCGGGAGGCGGACTGCGGCTGCGTGAGAAAGACGGCTGTGGTTGCAGTGGTGGAGGAGTGCGTCTGGCTGGTCTTTGGGGAGAAGGTGGAGTGGTAGTGAGTGGGTGATGTGCTTGTTGTGGTAGTTGCGGTGTAAATGGTGGAAGGTTTTGAAAAGTAGTAGCAATGGAGGTGGCTGCTTGAAGGTGTGCTAAAAGAAGTCGATGGGCAAATGCTGTGTCCAAAGGGGAAGTCATCGTCGTGGTAGTCGTCGGGAGGCAAATATAGCTCGGCTGGTCGTCAGGGATCGAGCTCAATATTCAAGATAATACAAAATGGCTGCGGGGCAGGTTGCAACTCACAGAAAATCTTGCGACTCTCTTCGAAATGCTTGTGACTCTCTTCGAAAAGCTTGATAACAACCAGGAATGCTGACATGCTGCAAGTCTGGAAAATTGGAAAAGTGACCGTAAAAAAGATCATGTTGTCGGCATCAATCTGTACAAGAATGACATATCGGGAGAAAAGGAAGTTGACAACGATGTGTGAGAAAATCAGAGTCAATATCAATATCAGGCAGGCTGGCTGAGATTGTTTGAGGCTAGGTCGTCATCCAAGATACGGGGTGAAAAATGAACCTCGTGAGCTGAATAGATTGAATTAAATGAAACTGAGCGGTGGCTTTGCATCGCTTTTCCAAGCTATCCCTTCTATTCTGGAATGTTTGGGATGGGCCACCCAGCATTTTCCTGGGGTGTATTTTACAATCCCCTCTCCTCTGAGCAGTAAGTCATTCGCTGCGGATTCGCCACCATGAGTGACTTTCTGGCCGTGTCCATAGGCTTTGATCGTCAGAATGAGACCGCTGCGGTTCTTGGCCATGTTGGAAGCATTGAAGAGGACGCGTGCAGCTTCAGCAGCATCATGGGGCTCGTAGTTCGACAATTCGAACGCCTGACAAAAATATCCCACATTGTGATCATCATGCAGAATGGAGCGCACGATTTCTCCTGCTTCAAGTATTGAAATAATGTTGCCCTCCTTGCTAACGTGTGCCGCAAAAATGTGTTTGATAGGTGGTATGTTCAGCGCCTCTCTCCGTGTAGGAGGAAGAATCGGAGCGTCGCCCCTGCTCGCTAATGTGGGGATTGTGAGTAGTAGGAAGGAATAATGTTCTTCTTTGTTGGTGTCATCGCTCCATTTTTTGTGGGTGAGAAGTTGTAGGTCGGTAAAGTGGGTGCTGTTGAGATGAGCTGCACTGAGCACCTTGGCTACGTAGGAGAGCATGGGTTCATTTTTGACATCAAGTGCTTGTGCGTAGCGGTTGAGCCATTGGAAGACATCCAATTGTGCTGGATCAGTGGGTGGTTGGAATGTTGGAGGAGGCAAGTTGTGAGGTCGACGTTGGACTGGAATTGCAGGTATTGGTGCTGGTGGTGGTGGTGGAGGTGTCTGTTTTGTGGGATGTTTGGGAGTGAAATGTGGGTTGGGCTTGAGTGTAATGCTGGAAGTACGGCGAGGTGGCTCTGGAGTGTGTTTTGCAGTAGTAGCTGTAGTGATGTTTTGGATGGAAGTGTGAGCTTTGTCTTGGGTGATTGCTGGTGATTGTGATGCTTGTCTGTCTGCAGGTTTGGATTGAGCTTGAGAACTAGC
This sequence comes from Durusdinium trenchii, assembly GCA_963970005.1. Taxonomy (NCBI): domain Eukaryota; class Dinophyceae; order Suessiales; family Symbiodiniaceae; genus Durusdinium; species Durusdinium trenchii. Next base: position 180,987 of record CAXAMN010025672.1, read on the forward strand.
CACGGATTGTGTGGCGGAGCTTCGACGTCTTGGTAGTGGAGAGCGTGTGGTACGTAGTGATCGAGTGCGGCTCCTGGATCTGGATGTAGCTTGTGATGGTGCAATGGAAGGTACGGCTGGAAAGGCTGAGTAGCGGTGGTGTTCAGGTGTGCGTGGTGGTGAGCGATCTGGGTCGCGCCAAATGCCTCTTGTAGTGCTGAGTGTGGGTGCAATGGATGGTGTTGGCTTGGTAGTGCGTGGAATGTGGTGTGGTGGCGGAGGCTGTGCGGGTGTGTTGATGGATGCTGAAGCAGGTTGAGTAGTCGCTGGTGAGGTTGTTGAAGTGTAAGGTGGTGGTGGTGGAGTTGGTGTGGTCAACTGCTGTGAAGTGATTGTTGTTGGATCAGGTGGTGGTGCTTGTAGTACATCAGGTGCTTGTAGTGGTGGTGGTTGAAAAGATGTTGTGGCAGGGGTTTGATTTGTCGTGTGTGGTGATGGATGGAGTTGATGTAGTAGATGTGGTAGATGTGGTTGGGGAGGTAGAGGTGGTGGTTGAGGTTGAGATTGAGACTGAAGTGGCAATGTAAGATGTGTGTGAGCTTGGGATTGTGGTGATTGAGTTGTGAGATGTGGATGTTGTTGCGCAAGTTGGGTAGTGTCGAAGGGAGCCGTAGGTTGCACTGGAAAATGTGCCTGAAGTTGATGTGGTTGGATGTATTGAGCATGAGGTGGAGGTGTAATGGGCAATGGGTAGTGATGTGAGGTTGGGTGTTGCGATGGAGTCGGTGGCAGTGTTGGAAAAGGTTGTGGTGAAGCCTGTGGTGGAAATTGAATCCAATGGGGTTGTGTAGGTTGTGGTTGTGGGTGGATGTGTGGCGGCAAAGAATAGGGCCAGGGATACGTCATGGCTGCTCGGCAAGTCAAAGACAGTGAAAATATGTATGTATGTAAGAAAATAAATAAAGGTCCGTGAGGTCGAAAAAGTTGTGAAGTGTATTGAATAACCGCAATTAAATTCTGGAAAAAGGAATTAAAACTTGGAAGGTTAAAAAGATTTGAAAGGAATGAATGGATTTCCGGGTGAAACTCTTTCAGTTAACTCTGCAGTAATCTTCACGTGTGCTGGGTGAGACGATCCAAGCTGATTTCGAGCAGGTCAAATTCAGTCTAAGGGACTTCAGAGAAAATTCAGGAAACTTACTCCCTCGGTGAGGAGTGAACAGGTTCTTGCGGTAACGGCGCCCCGTAGGGATCACACAGCTCACCACAGTGGGAAGAAGCTGCGAAGACACACTTGAGAAGGTTGCTCCGTGGAGCGTGATTTCAGGTAGCTTCGCGGTGTGCATTAGCCCTTTAAATCTAGATACTGCAGGAAACAACGTATGAGACGGCGTTGCACTGACTTAGAAATCTCAGCGATTGAAAATCAAAATTAGTATTAAAATTGCAGGTACGTGATCCTAGCGTCCCAGGATCATATCAGCCATGGAATGCAGCCCTCTTCGTTGGACAACCAACTGCATCCATGGGGTTGTCCCCCTGCTTCTGTACAGAAAAGCTGGTAGGGTAGATTAGAAAAACTAGAGTAGTGTCCTTGGAAACAGGAGTGGACACACACACACAACATCTCGCACACAACATCACTCACACAACATCTCTCACAACGACATCTCACACACAACATCACTCACACAACATCCCACACACAACATCTCGCACACAACATCACTCACACAACATCTCCAACAACACAACATCTCACACGTAGCATTTGCGAGCTGTGTGCGGCGCTTGCTGCTTGCCAAGGGGTCGGATGTACGCCCTGGCGTCGGCTGGGCGCCGGCGCTCGGGGAGCTGGAAGATGAGAACTGGCGACTTTGTAGTACAACTTTAGTACGCGGAGCAATCTGTGGAGCTGGAAGCTGAGAACTGGCGACTTTGTAGTACAACTTTAGTACGCGGAGCAATCTGTGTAGCTGGAAGCTGAGAACTGGCGACTTTGTAGTACAACTTTAGTACACGGAGTATCTGGCAAGCTGGACGATGAGAACTGGCGACTTTCTAGTACAACTTTAGTATGCGGAGCAATCTGTGGAGCTGGAAGCTGAGAACTGGCGACTTTGTAGTACAACTTTAGTACGCGGAGCAATCTGGGGGAGCTGGTGGAAGCTGAGAACTGGCGACTTTGTAGTACAACTTTAGTACGCGGAGCAATCTGGGGAGCTGGAAGATGAGAACTGGTGACTTTGTAGTACAACTTTAGTACGCGGAGTATCTGGGGAGCTGGAAGATGAGAACTGGCGACTTTGTGGTACAACTTTAGATTTCGTGGCAGGGGCAGTACTTTGTGAACCTCCATGTGCAGATTTCGTGGCAGGCACAGCACTTTGTGAACCTCCATGTGCAGATTTCGTGGCAGGCACAGCACTTTGTGAACCTCCATGTGCAGATTTCGTGGCAGGCACAGCACTGTGTGAACCTCCATGTGCAGATTTCGTGGCAGGCGCAGCACTGTGTGAACCTCCATGTGCAGATTTCGTGGCAGGCACAGCGCTGTGTGAACCTCGAGGTGCAGATTTCGTGGCAGGCACAGCCCTTTGTGAACCTCCATGTGAAGATTTCGTGGCAGGCGCAGCACTTTGTGAACCTCCATGTGCAGATTTCGTGGCAGGCACAGCACTTTGTGACCCTCCATGTGCAGATTTCGTGCCAGGCACAGCACTTTGTAAACCTCCATGTGCAGATTTCGTGGCAGGCACAGCATCTGTGGAGCTGGAAGCTGAGAACTGGCGACTTTGCAGTGCAACTTTAGTACGCGGAGTATCTGCGGAGCTGGAAGATGAGCACTGGCGACTTTGTAGTACAACTTTAGTACGCGGAGCAATCTGGGAGCTGGAAGATGAGCACTGGCGACTTTGTAGTACAACTTTAGTACGCGGAGTATCTGGCGAGCTGGAAGCTGAGAACTGGCGACTTTGTAGTACAACTTTAGTACGCGGAGCAATCTGGGGAGCTGGAAGTTGAGAATTGGCGACTTTGTACGCGGAGCAATCTGGGGAGCTGGAAGCTGAGAACTGGCGACTTTGTAGTACAACTTTAGTACGCGGAGCAATCTGTGGAGCTGGAAGCTGAGAACTGGCGACTTTGTAGTACAACTTTAGTATGCGGAGCAATCTGGGGAGCTGGAAGCTGAGAACTGGCGACTTTGTAGTGCAAATTTAGTACAAGCGCCAAGCAGCATACATCCACCCGCACACTGATACACACTGACGAACAAGCACAGACACACAAACACACAGCTCACGTACACACAGAGACCCTCACGCCTTATATCTGTCTCGCCTGTCTCTTCCCCATGCTCACTCTTCCGCACTTTACCCCTGCAGCCTCAATCTTTCAAAGTTGTTCACATGTGGGGTTATCCGGTCCTATAGGTATTTTTCCAGGTACCCCCATGAGTTAGTGGAATAATTTGTTGGGAATAGTTTCTATAGCATATATATATTATGCTAGTTATAATATACTACTTATTGACGAGGTATATGTCGACCGGGATATGATCTTGAATATTTTTCACCTAGGTTTACTAGCCAAGAAGCTAAAATCGGTGTCAAGTGTTTCAGCCGTGTTTTATAGATCAATGTTTGGTTTCTTCAGTCTGGACAATGAAGGCCGTCACAAGAGCATTCCGAAGCCCAGAGAGAAACCTCAGGATGCCCCTCCTCAATGTGTCATCTACGAGAAGCCGAATCCACCTTGGCCTATTTTATCCGGACCTTGCTCCGCCTTTCCACCTTCCACACCACCTTGAGAGGTCAGAGACCGGAAACAATAGCTCTCACAAACCAAGCACCAAACAATGAGAGAAACCATGAGAAACCCATCCCACCTTGGCCAATATAATAAGGACCTTGCTTTCCCTATCTTTCCCTAATTCTTCAATCTGATCTTGGAAGCTTTAGCTGTCCAGACGAAAAAACAATTAAGAGAAGCCCATCCGACCTTGGCTTATTTAATCCGTTGGACCTTCCTCTCCCTGATTTCCACAGCACCTTGAGAGGTCAGAGAGACCCCAGGATTTTGGATCTCTTGGATAACTCAACATATCTCTGGAACGTTGTGTTTCTTTTCATTTGAAACCATTATGGAATAATACATCATTGACTTTTAAGGTTCTCCAGGTGGATGAGTTCTGGAATATATTTCGAAGTACATGTGCAACCATAGCAGCATATTGATTAAACCGAACATATTCCAAGGGGTCTGGACAAGGGGGGGTACCTAACGTATTTTGACATTGTGATGAGTCTCCGGGATCACCCACAAAGGTGTTCACATTGTTCTGAAACATTCTGAAACCGATTGTTGCGCCACTCATGTCCAGTTGAGAGCCAAGAAGTCTACCAATGAGATCAACAAGGTTTATATTATACATTGATGCAGCTCAAACATATGTTATAACATTTATAACTATACATATTACAATATCAACAATATGTAAAGTACCTGGTATGTCACCGCGAGAAACATAATCACCAAGCCACTGCTTTCAGCAATCCAACAAGCTTTCAACCATTCAATAAACCACGTCCTTAAACAATCAACACTTCTTTTCATGTTTCGGACATGTAAGTGTCAAAGCGTCTTCCGCAATGTAAGTGAAATTGAAATTGTGGAACAATAAAATCTATGTGGAAGGATGTCAAAATACATAATTATGCCAAGGGGCCTGTGAGAGGCGGTCCCCTTAAGCCACCTCGCATGCTTTTTTTGTGTAGCCCTCACATGATGTGCAGCTCCAGCTGGCTTGTCGTGCCTGCACTTTTTTTGTTTGCAAAGGGTCGGATTGAGCTAGAAAGACTTCAGATGATCCAAACATACTGCTAAGAACTGCAAAAATTATTCCAAAGCATACCTTGCGGCGCACTTCCTAGTCAAATCTCCAGATGTTCCTTTTTGTTTGGTTTATCTCTGAGGCAAGTTGGCCAATCGGAAGAAGCCGGAAGCTCATGATGCCGATTTCGAGTCACAGGGTGCATTGGTGTGCATTGCGTCCTTTTCTTTCAGTCAGCCTAGTTTTGCATCGTTTTGCAAAGAACACAGTCTCGAACACTAAACATGTATTGGCCGTCTCGAATTGCCACTGGCAGTCACTACTAAGTTCACAGGAAGTTTCGCAGAGTTTCCGTAAGCTCCCCGGGGTTGGTTTCGCGAGGTACCAGCTGTTTTGCGACTTGGAGGGCGTGGATTCTGAGAGTGGTTTGATCGACTTGTACACGACTGTGTTCTTGGACTAGATCAGGCACATAAAGTCTCATGCCACATGTTATTTTTTTTGAACGTGTTCTATGGTTTTCTACATGAACCGCAACCCGCAGCTCTTCACTTGTTTTCTTCCCGATTCTGTGTGACTTTCTGCGACAGCTCGTCCGGCCCAGGTACATCTTTGGGGCCTGACTCGGAGGAATATCAGGACTGGAGACAATCGAAGAAGGCGTCTTCTTTCGTGGTGAAGCACCCATTCCAAATCCACGACATAGACCTTAGAGAGATTCTCTGGAGATTGTCCACTCAAGAAGGAGTGCCCCACACGTCACATGAGTCACATGTCATGGTATCCACATGGAGCGCCAACTACATGGAGCGCTAGCTGGCTGTGAGCTCAGGCGGGCAACTCGGCCCATTCCGTATGGTTGGCTTCAGAGATTGGGACCCTTTTTCAGCACGGTATACCCTTCGTATGGATTCGAATCCCAGGTGGTCGATCCCCCAATCCGGAGGTTTGGTCTGACGGGGCGACGGGGAGAGAACATGCCGTCTCTCGGAGAGGAAGCTTTGCGGGAGTTTGAGATGCTGGTGAAGGAGGTCCAAAAGGAGGCCATAAAAAGAGCCATCGGAAAGAGGTCATGGCATCAGGGGAAACTGGCTTGAGTTATGAGTCTCAAAAGACAATCATAGAACCACAGTAATTACAATATGTCAGGCTCATGGGCCTTATGCTCGAACATTGTGCGCTGCTTGTGGCCGACGAGGGCTCGCGGGCAGCATGACTGGGCAGCATGAGAGCGTGACACATTCACTAGCTTTTTCATCGCCAGGCAGCCGGAAGCTCTGGCCTCAGGCTTTGATAGAGTGTTGTCCTTCGCAGCAAACGTGTGGAGCAATGTCTTTGGTAGACCGAGGAAGCTGGCTTGGTTGAAAAGGCTTATCACTACAAGGTCTCTGGTGATTTTGGATTGTTCTTGATCTTGAAGACCCACACGGAACGACTGTAAAAACAAGGGTGCCAGCTTTGCCACCGCCGTGCAACTGTCATCATGTCTCCAGAAGGTTGATTTTAGGGAACACAGTCAGGCTCAATGTTTCATGCGTTTCAAATGGTTTGACATTCTGATGTTTTTTTCATTATTGGCAAGGTGTATTGTGTCAACCATGTGTTCATCCCCCACAGTCAAGCTCAAGGTGTCAGTACTGTTCAAGTTGAGAGAGCCTTTTTGGGGGGGGGAGGGGCCAAACACATGTAAGTGGTTTTGGTGGGCTCTCTCTCTCTCTCTTTCTCTTTCTTCGTTCTTTTCACCCCCAGAGTGCCACGACCGAGTTCGCCGAGCTCACGCCCCATGGGCGGCCCCATGCTCGGCCTGCGTCGGAACACGAACGAATTCAGCAACCATCCCACAGTCTTTGACTGCAGAGCTTGCCACACGACGTACCCGGGACAGAACGTTTGATCCATTGCTTCATGGCTTTCCATGCAGAGTCCAGAGCCTGCATCCCTGCGCGTTGCAAGAGACAAAGCAGAAAGAAAGGAAAAACACACCATACTGAGACCTGGAACGCTGCGGTATACAAAGCACAGTACAAAGCACGAGCTTGACGAAACGGACACTCTCGAGCACGGAAGTGAAAACAACCAGTTACATTGAACGTCATTATTGCCCCCCCGACCCGCACCCCCGCAAACCACCCCTGCACACCAAAAGACGCATCGTGCCCCAAGTGAAAAAGATACACTATTAATGAATTTGACCTCCCCACCGCCCAACCCAACCCCACTGCACAACCCAGGAACGCATCGCGCATACACAAACAGCAACCGGAAAAGATACGACGTAAAAACGTTTCCAACCGGAAAACACAACAGAACGCAAGGACAAACAACCAAAGAACACACATCGATTCGAGAACAAATAACGGTAGATGTCACACGGCGGTGGCGGGGCCGGCTGACCAAAAAACAACGATCATCTTGTGCAATGGACGGAGCGTTTGGTCACTTCTTCATACGTACTTATTTTTGGTGAACTGGTGTTTGTTGTTCCTCGCCCCAGGTTGCGACTGAAGGTCGGAGCTCGGTCTTTCGCAGATTGATGTCGCTCAACGGATCGATGGAGAAATGTTCCAAGCCACTCTTCCCGTTGTTGTTTGTGCTTTTTGTATATATATATGTATATGTTCTGCACAAACAATACTGTAATTAGTGTGGTCAGGTTTTGACTCGCGAGCAATCCATCGATTGAGCCGAGGTGTGGGTGTTTAGTGCTTGCCAGCCTAACATCAGCTGAAGAATGAGGCTTAGGCCAGAAAGATCCAGAAAGAACATTCTTCACCTAGGCAAGATGCACCGATGCACCTTCAAGGGAGTCACATGTAAATCCGTCACTCCCGGCACCCCAAAACATGATCGAATGCATTGCAAAAGAATTATATCGCGTAACATTCCGTAATATACGACCAGGAGGTTTATAGCTTGAAGGAGTGCGAAAGGCGAAGGATGTTTCAAAGGCCGCAGGTTGAACTTGGTTGGAATGTTGGACTTTCCAAAATATGCCAAACATGAGCAACCAATGTGAGATAAATAGATGTTATGATTATGACCTCATTTCAGGTGATTTCAGGATTTGAAGGCATGGTCTCTTTGAGTATGTTGGAGTCTTTGGGTACACCGATCAGCGACCTTCCTTAATAATTCATTGCACGCCACCGGGGGCTGGCGCCGGTGGCTCGCCAGTGGACCGAAGACGTGCGAGTCGCCTGGGGCCTCATGTTGAGGCTCAACTGATGCAAATTCAATCCACTCACAGTGGTCTTCAACACCTTCCAAGGAAAAAAACGCAGCTTGGTTGATGAGTGTGATAGAGGCCCGTGAGGCGGCACCCCGCACTGTATTGGACGCCGCAAAAACCCTGTAATGCGTTGCAAGGAAAGGAACATGTTATGTTCCCGCCCGGATGTTTGAGATTGCACCGGAGTGTCAGTTTGTGTGTGACTCCTCTATATAGAGAATGGAGTAGAGAATGGGTATATATTATAATGTCCAATATGTAATTACCAGCAATTCTCACCCCGAGGGTACAGTAGTTTGATACTCATCCCCAAGATCACAGTGGTTCTTTAAGCAAATCCAAGATTAGCTTGGTGCAGTGGCCCAAACTGCAAGCTATGTTGACCGGATTTTGAAACTCATGCCCCGCTTCGCGTGGGATAACGGGCCACAGGGGGGGTATCTTCACCGGGTCCACTCTGAAAGATTATGGGTTCAAGGTAGACCAGGCCTCGAAGTGCAGTGCTCGAAGGCCTCTCATTGTCGTGTCGAAGGACAAAAAAGGCGGACGCAGGATCTGATCGTCTAGTCTTGAGCAGGGTGGAGTAGACTTGCACCCTTACTGTAAAGCACTCCTAATAAACAATATATTTTCATATATATATATATTATATATGATAGATATTAGTAATATACAAACCTGTTTCTATGGAGTCATGTCTCCTTTTCTATGTTGACATGTCATCATTGGCAGGTTGGACTAGCAGACCTGCTCGAGCGGGAACGTTGGCGAAGAGTGCGTAGAAATTCACTGCCAGAATCGACTAGCGATTCACGATTGGGCGGCAGTTCTTTAGACGTGTTGGTCGCCAAGCACTTGGACGATGGCACAGTAAGGGCACAGCTGCTTTCTTGTCGGCATCTCAAAACAGCCCTATGTCGATATGCAAAGCCACAATGTTACCGTTCTACATCGCTACATTTCTACATCATGCTTTTTGTGGTGCCCTCCAAACGATTTGCTTGTTTCACGACCGAACGATCGTTTGGGTGACGAGGACTCACGAAGACTTGATTTGATAGTCCAGCCTGCTCAGTAAGTGTTTCAAGCTTTTGGGTGCGTGAAAATCAAAAGCGCATCACAGTTGGTTTTTTAATGTATAACCGTCAAGGCAACGTAGGACCAGCGTCTTGGTGAGCCCCAAACATTTGGATCATTACAGAAGCCCTTGTTACCACCAGCATCCACCAGCCAGAGAGGCTCATTTGATCTACATACTCGTAACTGTTCCATGAGGGGGTTGTTGCTGGGGTGTATATAAAACCAGCATTAGGTGGTTGAAGTTGTGAGCTTCGCTACTGTAAAAAAAAAGAAAAAACACGCTGCACACTGCACGCTGCAAGATAAGCGCCAGCTCGTTGAACCCCTCGTTCGTTCTCGGCGAAAGACCAACACGGAGGATCGCGGGTGGCGTGGCGTTTGCTTCGCTTCGAAAAGGCCGAGCCGAGCTGCGCCTTCTCACGGGTTTTTGATGCGGGAGGCCACCGTGTTTCAGACACCTCACTCTTCACCGTGTCCGGCTCACCGTGTCTTCAGCCAGTGTGTTGGCTCAATGCTTCCCTAGGCCACTTTGACTCAACCTGGTAGCAGCTGAGTCGAGCCAGTGTGCTTGGGTGATTTCGACATGTCAGCTTCGCCCATCCCCTAAAACCGATGGGCCCATCCGACCAGCGGCGGCGGGAGCACAACGGACGGTGCGGGGTGGGAGACCCCCAAGCAAGTGGTTTTGGTCGAATTCCTTTGGTTTTGGTGTTGATAAGATAGGTGTTGGTGTTGGTTTTGTGAGGTTTCCAGTGGGTCGAACTGGGAGGTCTCCGGTTTTTTAATACACACCCATGTCAAAGATGTCAGGTGGATGTTGGGTTCTGTTTGGGAAAGTGATGCTGATGCAGTCAGACACCTTCGGCGACCAACAATTTAAGGTGTGGATTTGAGCCATCCAGGGTACGTTTTAGAGTTGTTTGAAGGGTCAACTTCTCAACTTCTCTATTTCTTGGTTTTAAGCAGACGGGCATATAGTAGCATATAATACAGTGTATATATATATATACATACATTATATACACATATCATATGTCACAGTATATATATATATATACATGTACAAAAGCCACTGTCCAAGCTCAAAATCAGCGTTTGACCCACCCAGCCACCACCAGGCTTTTGGGGGTAATCATTGCTACCCTATGGTTTTTAACTGTTGCGATCGGGTGTTTCTGGTACCTTGCCTTTGACTGTTGACTTTTCCTTTGAACGCCAGGAAAAATAAGATCACTCGCAAGGCGGGACGGTGCGGTCATGCTCCAACCTGTGAACCTGCGGGACGGTGCGGGTAGCAAGCACACAGGTTGAAACAGATGTTTTTTGGGATTAGGTGGATGAAGATTCCAGTGCAAGGTTTATCCCTGCTGTGAAGTGCAAGCTTATTTTTGATGTGTTGTTTTTTCAAAATCACAACTGCAGGGTAACGCTTGGTCCGCTTGGTGCAAAGGCAAGCTTGACCAGAATGTAGAGTGGTGATGAGTGATGGAGATCAGGTTTCTATACTTTGGGGGTCACCGATCACTATTTTAGAGAAAGGCCTGCAACCTAACCATCATTATCCACTGTTACAGGGATTGGAATATACCCAACATATGTATTATATTATATATATAACATTTTTGGTATCCCTGTCGTAAGTTAGCGCTCGCAAAGGTGTGGACATGTGTGGCCATGTAATAAAATGCGAAGTGTTCGGCCAAGAGGCATTTGTTGCTTCCTTTGTGGAGTGGAAAAGGGGCTTCTGAAGTACCTGCATGTCCTACTGGCATGATATATATATATATAAGGCTTTCTGTGGCAAGATTATCAAATGCGTGAGGGGAGTTCTTTGCAGAAGCCAGTGTGATTTGAGATTGCACTAGATCGATTCTTATGGCAACTTTGGTATGGTATGGTACTGGATGCTAAAAGACGTAGCCTTCGGCCGAACATGCCTTCGGTTTTGGTAAGCTTGCGGCCTAACATGCAAAAAAACATGTTCATGTTCGCTTGCTTTTCTTCACCACAACCACTGGCATTGTGGGAGTCCATGTCAGCCCCATCATGGCATGATCCTGTGAAAGAGGGGTCGTGCTGTAAGTCATGTATTGTAAGACTGTTGATGAATACTTAAATGAAGATGTTCGACCTTTTAGGTCCAGGGTATATCGTCATGAGGATCTATGAATCAGTGAATCAGTTTACATATGCAATATGTATATATAGTTAAGTATAGTATGTTGCAATATCATGTACCACTGGTATTGGCATATCATGATATAATATATCACGTCATTCATAAATATGTAATATTCATATAATGTATACATATATGTAACAAAGGTGTACGTTGGGTCATCGTTTGGACCCTACATGACCCTCCGACGAGGCCTGCTTTCTTTGCGGGGATCCGGCCCATGAGCTACCCAGCTGTCAGGGGCACAGCCTGCTAAGACCACGCCATCCGCCGCGGAGATACCAGAGACAGAATGTGGCATATTCCCGATATTCGCTGCAGGCATATAGGCAGAAGTGTCACAAAATCCACATTTGACAGATACTGTATGCTGTTTTTCCTTTAAACAAGTGCGGACATACGGCCAATAATTGTGCTCTAGATCGCGGGAGCAAGTGCCGTGCGCTTGAAGGAGATTCGTACGTATGAATAAACTGGACATGGTGACATGGAGTCAATGGCACAAGAGTGGTACGAATCAATGTGGTAATGATTAATTAGTGCTGTCATTTCAGGTGTGATGTTGAGGAAAAGCAATGTATATAAAAGAGATAATAATCATCTGAAAACCATTCATACATATTCATACCAATACTAACATGAATGGGCGCTCATGCCCAAAGTGCACCAGAAACTCTTCTTTGGCCGCACGGTACGCAGCCGAGTCCACATCTTCAGGTCCTTCCCGCAGCGAATGTGTGCTGCTTTGCAGAGAGTCGGGTCACGCAGAAGTGCGCTCGGCGGCCAGACATGCCAGCTTAGCTCCAGGGTATGTGAAAGTGTTTCTTTTGGGCGATAGTATTAAATCATTGACCTATAATTAGCCTGCCAGGATTTGGAGTGTCATCTAGGAGACATCGCTAAGGCTGCAATCATCCAAAAAACAACCTTTTGGGATTCGCGAGGCATTCGAGTGGAGCTTGGTGTATGATGAAGATCAAACCACCAACGGCCTTCAAACTATCAAGTTGCAAGGCTGGGCAGTAGTAAAAGAAACCCAACCAGAAGTGCCTCTACTCCTAGACTACTTCATTCAAGTCCCCTTGCTTGGACGGCTTCCTTGGTCTTGCGCATCTCATGGCGCGACAGGTGTTGTGTGTTGGGAGTGGCCTGGGAGGATTCTTGAAGTGCCGCACGATTTCGGGTGACCACTTGCCACCTTTCTGCGGTCCACGTCGCCCCAGCGCCTCCACTCTCAGATGTGTGACACCCATGGCCCATGCCTCTTTGGTGCGACTGCTCACGGGTGCCCGCGGCCACTGATCCCAAGAGGTACGTTCTTCTTCACAAATCATAGCCGGACCATCCGGTTTGGGTAGGGTAGTCCATTGGTGACCCAGACTGGACGGTCCTGGTATGTTCAGCTTTGGCCTTTTTCTTCACAAGCCCCTGGTCATGTCATCACTGGCAGGGCACGCAGGGCTCTGCAGGGCTGTTCCATCACCAACTCTGCGGCCGAAAAGTGAACATGTTTTTCGCGCCCAAGTCCAGATGACACTGAAAAGCCCAGTGCCGCGACCGGTTCGTTTCTTTCGCTTTGGAGCTTTCGAAGCAAAAGTCCAAGAGAACATGAAAGAGCTTGCAAAATGCCTACGAACACCAGTGCGACATGCGGTGCACCAGGATGAGCGCATCCTTGCCCCTGTGACTTGAACTGGCCCTGCTTGAACAAGCACATGGATAACATTTGTGGCAGAGCAGACCAGCTGGTGTTCGAGGCTATGCAAAGGTGCTGAATGAGATGGTTGAGGTTTGCCATTGCTTTGCCGTATTGTCAGTTGTTCTTCCTTTGCAAGCTCAACACCCTCATTGAAGGTAAAGCCGGTCACTTGAATCAGTACCCGGCCAAAAGAGAAGGCCAAACGAAAGGCAAAGCCCTACACTTGCAAAAGGGGCCTAAACGAAACACAGGAAACGGGATCAAAAGGGCCATGTCCTGATCGGCTTCGATAGTGGAAAGGTCATGAGCCTCGTACGGTTCAGATTCGTTTTTGAATCTTCTCGCCGGTATATGTATTTTTGTTGCTTCATCTACACAACACAGAGACTTATGCGACTTGCCGGCACTGTTTACTTTATGACACTCGCAGCGCTCTCCTAGTGTGTCATCCTTCTAATAGAATATATAGATCTATGATTCTGTATTTTGTTAGCTTTAGTTATCCCTGGTTTCCACACCCCCACACATCCAGACATACATAAACATACCCAAACAACTTCGCACGTGCTTAAATATATTCAAACGCCGTTTGTCACTTTGATGAATATAGCAACATAGTACTTTGTTTGTCTTTGTGCTTATGTGGTGCAGCCGCTGCTGCCCTGGCTCAGCCCAAGCCCAGAACTTTACACTTGTGCGTCCTGTCCAGTCAGATGACTTCACGACTTCATGACTTCACAAACCGAAGTTCCTGATGTCTGATGTCTTGTACATAGGTGATTTCTGGAATGCCTCAGCTAAACGACAAACCATGCAGCAACGGATATTGGATAACTTGTATATCGTTATGTATCTGTTTTTGTCCTGCATTGTGACCGGTCTGATTGGGTTGTTACCAGACATCATTCCAATTCCTACAGAGCTCTGCACGTTATCTCGGGCTGCAATTGTTTTCTGTGCAAATTTACTCTTGCTTGACATTCGCTTTCTGTGCCTCTTTGTTCTCATCATTCAACAAAAGCCTTAGTTTATGCTACCTGCTCCTGAAGAACATGCGATTCTGGAGGGTGATTGGTGGGGCACCCCGCCACTAGATCCGTTGAACAATGTTGTCAATTGAACACCTCCCTATCCTCCCCCTCTTTCTCCTGTTTCCCTGAGTGATTTCTTCTCTCTCCTCTACGCACACCTGAGTCCCCGGAATACACACAGAATTCTACGTAGCGTGAGCGCACTTGCAGAAAATCAACAGGCCCTAGGTATGTATATACATATATGCAATCCTTTGCAATTGTGCTTGTATGTGCTCGTGATTCCGTCTCATAGTTTTGTCATAGAGAGTGTGTTGGCATCCCGCTTTTTGGCGTGGAGATCGTGTTGGCATTTTGCAGAAAAGCAGCATAAAGCAGCGTTTGCTTTGATCGAGACATGTTCAGGAAATTGAGCATGGTTTTCCAAGAACTACGTTTAAAAAAAGAAAAAAACTGTGTGCCTGGCAGCCCATAACACATCATAAAGCCCACAAAGATCGATGTGTTCAGGCCTTGAAGAACTGAATGTCAAGTCCCCAGCAACGGTCGCTCTCCAGTTTTTGAGATTCCGTGGTTTGCGAGGTGGGGTGGCCAGCGGGAACTCAGTGCAGAGAAGCTTCAAGAGTGCCAGGACGCAGGGCTGCCAAGGACGTTGAGCAAATCAAAGGATGCATGGATGAAACGCTGAAGCCAAGATAAGCCACGCATCAGATCAGGACAATCAAGTGACATGATATATATATATATATATGTTGCAAGCACATCAGGGTTCCCATATTATACGTTCAACTGCAATCATCAAAAAATGCACGGGGCCCCACCGCATTGAAACAAACGGTTCAAGGTGGGCGCCCGTTATTTCAACGGGTTTGTAAAGACATCATATCGAACGGAATCGAACGGTTCAAGGAACGACGTGGCAAAATGAGGTGACGATTCGAATCCAGGGAGATGAACGACCGAATCCAGGTGCTCCCTGATGGTGCTTTTACCACCCTGCGGTGCTGACTGCCCTCGAGACTAATTTCTAGATCGATTTGTTGGTATGGCTGGGCAAAAGGATGGATTGGCCGCGGTTTGTCGAAAAAAAAGCACCTGTTTGGGTGTAATGTTTTCTGAACCAAGCCATCAGAAACAAATGTGATCAACACTGCGGGATAGAATATTCCTTTTGCAGTCTTGTACTTATCTAGCATTTCCCGTCAGTTTCATTGTTTGTTTTGTAAGCCGTTTGGGTCATGTTCGCCAACACCTTACAACCCCCTAGATACCCACTCCCAAACCCTCCACGGGCAAAAGGACACATATATAGAATTACATCAACCACATGGTTTTTTGGATCTTGGGGCCCAGGAGTCCATGACCAAAAATGAACAGGTGTTTGTTTCTTTCCACTATTCATTGAGAATGGTTGTTTTATGTCGCAATGGCATTCTGTTTGTAACGACCAACCCTGTTCGGCAGACCTTTTGGATCATCGGAACATCCCTACATATCCCTACGATTCGGACGTGCTGTTCGCACCAAGGCCTTGGTGGTGGCCTTCAGTGCCGAAGAGCTCCAGGCGCTTCCTTCCGGCACGCGTTCCGGCCCGCTCCCGGTGGTGTTTTGAAGGTTGATCCAAGTGGATGTGGAGGTGGATCAAAGTTCTCCCAAAGAATGGATGATTTGTGTCGCAATTGCGTCGCCACTGCTGCAATTTCCACTTGAACTTGGTGACTGGAGCCATTGGTTAGATTGAACATGAGTCAAGTCATTAAAGTTCCGCTTGAGAAGACTGCATTAACGTATCTGTTGTTTTGTGCAAAAAGATACACCAGGGAACTGGCGGGGACCTGACTACGAAGGGGTCCAGATCCGGGAGCCGGTTCCAATGCATCACGACTAGGCAGTACTGGAGCAATACGGGACAAGCTTGGCAAGGAATGATGGCAGGACCTTTTTACGACTGCGCAAAGATGTATATCTCTTGTTGTGATGAGTGAACTCAAGCTGCTCGACCGTTCGGCCAATATTCTTGGCATTTTTATGTCTTCACTGGCATCCTGGGGTATCCTGCGGTGGTTTATGGTGGTTCGAGCCTTTAACTTCACATGTTCATCTCTCCTTTATGTCTTTTTCAGGAGGGGATACTCTAGTTGTCTTTGATTCTTCAACCCACAAAAGGCCCAAGTGTGTTTAGCACTGCCAAAGATATCCTCCACTGTGTCAGTAGCGAAGCACTGCTGATAAGCCATTTCAAAGGAGCCCATCCAGACCCTCCATGTGCCGAATCCTCCCCATCCAGAGCGGTAGCATGCTGCAGCTTGATTCCGCACTATGAGCTGAAGCTCATTCGATGCATGTCTCGATGATTCGATCATTCCACCAAAACCCCTGGATGGACCGGATGCATGCTTTAGTGAGGACTACATGGGTATAACAACCCTCCAGTCTACCATGTTCCACTTCACCTCTGATCTTCAGGATTAAAAAGGGACAGCTGCTTTGGTTTGGTCCTAACATTTACAATTCTGCTGGTAACAAGTGCCACGCTAGTAGTAACAGGTGCCTTACTAGTAGTAACAAGAAGCTAGTAATTACAATTCTAATTAAATTCTTATTGTTACTACTAGTAAGGCACTTGTATCCTTCGAAGGGCGGGGGGTCAACTCCACGGGTCGGACACCGCTGCGACCGGGAGACCGGGTCTTCCGGAAGACCCCGTCCGGGACACCGCTGCCACTGTGCATGTGTTCATATGGTTTTTCAGTGTTGATCAGAGTGTAGATCGATAATGGTTGCACAATGTTGCGGACTCACAAACAAGGTCTAGACAATTGATCTTACTCTTACTCCCCACTGTTGCCAAGCGCAGTCTATATATATATACCCAAATCATCCCAAATCTATTTGCAACCACCAAGGAGTGGCTAGACCAATTTGGGTTGCATTATGTTGCACGTTTTAAGCCCGAGGTCTGAAGCGGACAACTCTTACACAATAGAGACAGAATGTGAGACGTGATTCTGTCATGAATCGTCGAGGTCTGCGGGGAACTGGAACTTTCCTTAGTATTGCCGAAATGGGCTGCCAGGGTCCTTCATGCGATTGACCTGAATCCATGATGGTGTGCAGCCACGACACACCTCAGGTGGTGCGTTCCTATTGGCATCGCGGAGTCACTGGACAGCATGACACGATGTCCGTGTGCCGTGTTGGTGACAGTGGCATTCCGTGTGCGATCGACTTGACATACTGAAGCTGGAGAGAGGGCATCAGCTTGGGACAGGAAGTGACAAGAGCTACACTCCGACCCACTAACAGTAACATGGAAGCAGAAAGCCTCTTCTCTTTGTTCGTAAAAGAACATTTGCTTCCAAGGGACCTTTTTCCACTTCAGACCGTTTTCTTGCGAGTAGGACATGAACTTTATTTGATCAGATGCATCATATGTTAGATCATTCAATCATTCAGGTTCAGGTTCAGGACGCATTTCACGGATTTGTTGGTGCTATACCTTTGCAACATATTGCAACCAAAGAACGATGCACGTAGCTTTGCGGACCTCGACCACCACAACTTGACTTCCACATAATTATATAGGTACAACTTTGCCGTTTTGGGTGGTGTATGGCATGCCCAGACTATCCATGTATGGAATATATAGTTGCATCCATTTATCCCCGATGAACTTGACCCATGCATGCATGTATGTACTGTAACTATTCCAGTCCCATTGATGGTCTAGGATAAGTTCAAGGGTCTCATCGGCTCCTGTGAGTGTTTTTCTTCCAGGTTTGCTACCTGCGTTTACGCAGCACAGAGGAGGCTTACCTGGGTCGACCGTGAGTTCGTTCCAGCTGGCGACTTGTGAGTCCAGATCTGTGAAGGATGGAAGGTCTCAAGTGGTAGAATCGATGGGAGCTTCCAGGATGAGTTTGGTATTAGTGCTGAGGTACAGGATTTCGTGAACGCGATCATGAGAACCCCAAGCATCAAGTGGACAAAGCTGAACAACAAAACATGTGTTTTCCTCGCCGGATGTGGGTATTGCGAGCAGCTCCCGAGCAGCTCCCGGCGAAGGCGACGAGAGCTACCAGGCTTTGGGGTGCTGGCCACGTGGCACTGTTGGAACTGAGTTTCGAGCGTTCATGCGACCAACGGGGAGGGAAGTGCACGGTGAAAGGTGTGTGGGATCAAACATGATCAAGAAGAAAGGGGAATGCAGTGAACGTCAGTGAAGATATTCTGAGGGATGGCAATTGTGTTAAGATTCACTTGTCAGAGGTGCCAAGCGAATCAATCTGGGCAAATTCACTTTTGATGACTCTAGAATCTCAATGCATTTTCAGATTTCATTCCTCAAAGGTCAGCACCTTGGACTCTGGATGATTTGATTGGAATATTCGTTACTGTAGTTGAACTGTTTGATTTGGATCATGACCTCCTTCGGTGCCAAAGGGCACTCGACTTCAGCTCTGAGGACTTCAGCTCTTGGGCCAGGCCCGAATTGGTGTGGAGAGGTCTCCCTCAATCCTTGAGGATTTTAAGGTACACTCTTTGGAATCCTCATGGCCAGACAGTGAAAAACACAAAACCCATTTATAGAGGTGAATGCTGTTGGTCATCCTTGAAACGTGCCATGATTCCAGGGAGTTAGAAGATGTTGTTCAAGCCATTAAACCCCTTGGAAAGACTGGGCCACCCTCCAAAACAGAGGGTTCCTATTTGGGTTCTAGCAAGTTTTGCGTTCGTTCGGTCGTTGCACGGGATGCGTAGCCTGCGTCATGAGTCATGAGTGGGTTTGGCGTCATTTCTGATTGCCACGGGGGGCCTTGATGGCCCGAATCCACTGGATGGTGAATGGGTTGAGAAGAAAGGCGATAGACACATGAATACCCCAGGTCACTCAGGTCCTTGATAGGTCATTTCGACATGAAGATGACTCACAAGTTCAGCTTGTTGAATCACCCCAGTGACGAGCAATGCTGGAAAGATCTGGACATACTGAACATACTGTGTAAGACCTAAACCGTAACAGGACCTCGTTGCTTTGTGTCGCATGCAGTATGGTATAGTATGGTTGTCTCCTTCTATCCATATCCGAAGCTGTGGGGACGTGCTTCCCAATTCTTTGAAGAGTTGCTACCTCATGCATTCGTTCAAGCCTTCCAAGTGTTCTTTCCAATCTCCCCAAAAAGATCACCCACAAAAGTTGGAAAAACTGGATGGACCTCGGAAAATCAAACATGGAGAGAGCTAGTCAAGCGGGAAGTGGGTTGGTACCTCTTTGCACCTCCTTTCTCGTTGGTTTCTCTATGTTTACTTATGTCTATAATGCGTACCCTCTCTGTTTTGTTTGCAATAATTACTTGGAGTTATCCCAAAAATCATGTTTCTTCGCCGGTCATTCCACCCCAGCTGCATTTCTTGAAACGAGAAAACAACCCCTGCGGCCCTGCTTTGATTGAAAACATGTGCTCCAAAACAGAGCCACTTCGGTCCATCGTCGGAAAAAGACCCAACACTGTCGGAATCAGCTTCCCAACACTTTGGTGCGACCAAGACACCCAGTTCACCCAGATTGATTCAGCGATTGCCCAGGGTTTTGACGTGGATTCCAAAGCAATTGAAACACTCTCACAATGATTTGACGAAGAGATCTATGCAGCCGATGCCATTCCTTGCTCGAAGTTGTATGCGTTCTTCCCTTCACGTCAGCACCCTGCCAAAGACGAGTCAGCACCCAGCTCCGGTGCCAAAAGCCCTGCCAACCGGTCTTCCAATTTCACCTTTCACCCTGGAGGAGTTCCGGATACGTGTGGCCAAGTCGACCAGAAGTCACTCGGCTGACAGAAAATAGACAAGTTTGGACCTCAACACATAGGGTCCGGCTGGTGCAGCCTGAAGCATGTTGTACGATATTCTCCATGATTTCTCCATTCTGTGTTATATGGAGTTATTTGTGTTTAGCTCGAAAACGGAGTCTTGTTTTGAGATTGCTTCTGTTGTTTCTTTGGATCGTGTCCCATGACCACGGAAATCAGGACGGCCCCTAAGAAGTCAATGACCACGACATGCGTATGTGTGCCTTAGAGTAGATCATCGTCCAGATTGATTGGTTCATTGTTTTTCGCTGTGAATGGACACATAGACTATCATAGACTCCAAAGTAGTTTGGTGCCAGTTTCCTTCACATCTACAAGCTCAGACGACCATCGTCAGAGGTTGGTTCTTGTTCGCGTTTTTCTTTGCACATTGATGATGCGGTGGTTATCCAAAGTCGGTAGTTGCAGGTTGGATTGAACATCGCTTTTGGATTTTGGCCTGACATGTTTTCGTACAAATAGCGCTTGGCGTTGCCTGTGCTAGAGATCCGCCATAATTTTGCTCACTTCAACCCATGCTCGTACTAAGTACGCTGCAAAAGTTAACGGGTTTCAGATGTTTGGTTCTTTGTGGTCACTGGCTTCCACAGGCACTGGCGAGCGAACCAAAGAAATTGCAGAAGAGCCAAAGGAGGCATGGACTGTTCCTGCCTGGCCCGGTGAGAGAAGTCTGGGTCAATCCCAGTCAACCCAGGGCAAACTAAGCCGCTAGCGTCCTTCGGAAGTTTGACAAGTCTTCGGTCGGTTGCTCGATCGATGACGAAAATACTCAAAGCTCTTCTGGAGCGGTGGTAGTGGTGGTGGTGGTGGTGGTGGTGGTCCAGACCGTGTTCACGCACAACACCCTCAACAATGCAACTCCAGGATGTTGTACAAAATCCATCTAGGGGCATGATTGATTGATTACTGAATCTGAAACAATTGAATCATGAAGGATTGTTGATCTGGCCAGATGCTTTTGAGAACAGCTAGAGCTTTTGACAGGTTTGCATCCCCCGGTGTTGGGTGCCTCCCCACTGCAGGTGCCTTGCGGCACCTTGAAGTTGATGCTCACCACAGCAGCAAGATGAAAACATGAAAAGACCCTGCAGTTTTCGGGCCCAAATCATTCCAAATATCCCAAATCTTCACCAAGGCAGACCAAGGCTCTATACCAACTTTGTTTGGGTTCAGGGTTCTTTTTGTTTCTGGATGGTATGATATTGGAGGCCGCGTACTATTGCAGGTTGATGCTAAAGGCTGATAAAGATATCAGATTGAGGGAGTTGCACATTTTGTGGCGATATTCTGAACCCTTCAGGCTCAGTTCGTACCCCAGAACAGGGGGCACCACTTTGACCACAAAACAGCTAATTCAAGCTGAAAGAACCGGTTCTTTCGTGCATGGGTCTCTGTAGATTGTCTTTGAACATCCACGGGTTCTCAACATATGCCAAATCCCTGCTTCCGCATCCCCGACCTCCGCATGTCAGCCGGTGGTATGCCTGCTCTGCGGGGATGCAAAGCACGTCAGGGCCCCGTCCACAGGGTCGCGTTTGCGGAGTTCATCCTCCAATCACCGTGTTTCCGTCCACAAACCCGATAAAGCTGCGATGATCTCTTGGGCCCAGTGGTCTATCCTGCCTGTACCTTCTCTTGGTTGCCATCAGTTTCCTCAATGTACACAAGAATGCAACGTGTGAATTGAAGCTTGGTTGGACGCTTGCCAGGGGTTGACAGAGACCTGTGCCAACACAAAAGGGTCCAATGTGAAGGTCCTATTGGTCATTAATGCCTGAATAGGACTGATAGAATGATGCCGAGTTACACAATTGCAGAGCACCCACCACCTTCCTGGAGAAAGCAAAACAAAGCAAAGGGTGGAACTCACAAACTCATGAATTTTCCTGGTTTGTTCATGCTTCAAAATCAGTCAGAGAGCATGATGGCGATCATGCTGATCTTGTTTTCATGGTTTATGACAGATGAAGTCTTAGTTCCCAAAGTGGTGACAGTGGTGCCTCACGGCGGGGAGGAGTTCGCCGATCCGGTTCCCGACTTCTCACCGCCACCCAGGTCTTAAAGTCGTGCAAGTTTCGAAACCAAGGGCTTCGCATCAGTGACTTGGTCGGGGGTGAGACGGATTTGGGGTCCGCTATTGTAGCCCCATATACACTGTTCATATACAGTATATAATATGTATATATTTATACAGGACCAGGCTTGATTGATTCAAGGAACGTTTCGCACAGCCAAAGTCATGTCATTTTCCGGTTGGGGAGTCCCTTTTAGACATGTGACATTCTTTCTGACTTCGACTACACACTGCAATCGACAAATCTTGGTGCGTGGAGGATGAGGGTTCAATCTAGGAAAAAATGCGGGGTAGTCCAATATCCACCAATTCATAGTGTGTCCGCAATTGTCCAATGATTGCATGTTGAAGGGAATTATGTTTATTGATTGGCTGTTCTAAAACCCTAGCCAGGGCTGTTGGCCAATGGGCCAATGGGTTCCCTTGTATTCATTCGAGTGGGGGCTCCCAACTCAGCACAGAAGAGAGATCCCACCCGCAGTGCGATGCCTTTGATTCAACACACCAAGTATGATGTTTGCAACATGTGAAAGCCCAAATGATCTTGGCAAGGTGCCTTGGTGTTGGTTTATGAACTTGAGGCGACTTGATGTGGGGGATAAACAAGTTCGACCACGTGTGCTTTTACACATTATATATATATTATATAATCCTAGAACCCATTTGACCTTGACGTTTTGGCTCCAAACAAGGGTCACTCGGGTTCTAGGAACCTTTACTGTATGTACAAAAGTCCTTTGTTTTAGATGCAGTTGAGAAGCCATTCGAAGGTCCCTGAAAAGAGAGTTCTACAGCAATACATATGGCAGCCTTCCACAAGACATGCATTTCGATGAAGCCCGAGTTCAATTTGGATTCCTTGCATCATGTTGCATCATGACTTTCTAAGGCTCTTCAGCCTTGGAGGGCTTGAGCTTAGAGGCCGCCAAGGAGGAGGCCGAGCCGCGTGGCGGGATCCTGTCGGGAATAGATCGCTCTGAGCCAAGACCGTGACACCTGACTTGACGCCCCAACAATACACAAGGACTAGGAGGCAAGTCAACCTAGCATGGTGTTAGGTTTTTTGGTGTTGATAGTATGTTTTGACACATGTCCAGATGACTGTGACAAGTCAGTAGGGTGACATGTTGTGTCATGTTGCATTGTTCAGACCACCGTTGTTGGCGGTCTGGAGACCCTGAAAACACAAGCCAAGCACAGCTCCTCGCATGTTCAGCGTTTGAAGATCATTGACGGCACAGGGTGAGTGGATCGTTTCTTCTATTTGCGTGGCTTGGAGGACTCAAAGAGCCACAAGACGTTTTGCTGTATTATCTCTATGTATATATACATACATATTCTTGCACCATCTTGCGACCTGTATGGCGTGCTTCTTGGTGGCTCCCAAGAAGGAAGGGAGACCTCCCAAAGACCTCCTGGAAGAAGGGAAATATTACCAGGGTACCCATTGGTTGGGTGATCCACATGACCGCATTTATGGTTGCTGTCACACTTCTGTAGACACTCCCGGTGTGATCATGGAGTCACACCATGTCCTGTTTGTTATTCGTGTTCCTCGTCGCTGGTGTTCATCCTTTTCAGCCACGACCCGTTAGACTGAAGAATCCGAGTCCCATTGGTCAGCACGATGCATCAGCGAATCTGGTCTCAGGCCCTTTGTTTTACGGTGTGCATCATGTTTTCACATCATGTCTGGCAGAGAGATGTTCTGAAGTGCAAGACTGAAGGGGCTTCATCCATGCTGTCAGAACGTTTCTGAGAGAAAGAACCGGACAGCCTTCCATGTTCTTCTTGTTTTTGGTGGTACGAACCTCGAGCTCCTGGTCACATTTGAACATTCAATGAACTGAACCAGTGATTCCCTTGGAACATGTCGAACCAGTGCGGTTCCGGGTCCGCACCGGTGGATCCAGGTCTCCACAGCTCTCGGAGCCAGCGGAGCGAGCCTCGAGATGCTGGAGGCGACCGGACCTTTTCCGCTCGTGCTGCCAGCCGTTCTGAAGCACAGAAGACCCGGATGAGCTGAGGAGAAGCATGATTTGGAAGCGAAGACCCAGTATTTTGGGAGCAAAACAGAAAGAGTCAAGTTAAATCTCAATTACCTGAGGAGGAAACCAAAACTTGCCCAACAATTGTTTGAAAGTTAGATCTACTGAGCAAAAGAGGGACATGAGGAACAACTAAAAGCCTGCAGATCTTGGAACAAAAGGCTGAAATCTGGTTGTTTATGTTTCTACAGGTAGTCACTGGCTCAGGTTGGCGGTTTTGCGGCTGAGTCAGTTGTCAAGTGTAAGTCAGGTTGTTTATGTTTCGCAGGAACTCTCCAATGGACTGACACTTTTGATATTGGAAGTCTCAGACTCAGACTCTTCCTCTTGGACATGTCTATGTCCATCATGGGTTCTCTTTTGATTTACATTATATCATTGCTTTTGATTATTTGGGTGGCTACAGCTATGGGGAGGCCCCGCACCGCAGGGTAAGTCTCAGACCCCTGATAACAGACATTCGACTCATCCACTGATCGACCAGGATGATTGTTGTCTTGCTTTGCGTTGTGCCATGTCAACATGGTGGTCCTCCTTGTTTGAGATCACGACTCATGAGAATTTTGATGCCATTTGAGGCACGGTGGCATGGCAGGGGAGCCCCAGCTCACGGCACCATGTACGCCATGCAGCTAGTGGTGATTTGGTCTCGCATTGATACAGAATCGTGGAAAACTGAGGAAGTTGAGGGCAGTTCCAAGGGATCCTCAATGATCCTCATTGAAATCTAGTGACCAGCCGTTGACATCTTTTAGACCCCAGTCGATCTGGGAAAGTTTCAGGCTAACCCTGTTGCACCATTTCCAGCAAGGGGACAAACTGGTCAGCTTCAAGTGGGTGCAGTCGTTTTGCTAGTTAGTGCAAGATTTCTTGGAGAGATATTGTCATATTGGACAGTATTGACTCTGGATGTTCTTTTCTTTCTGACTTGAAGATGTGCAAGTTTTCTTTTCAAGATCAGTGCTCTACGTGTGCATCCCAAGGTCGGTGCCTCTACGTGACGATGCGCAGTGTGACTGGGTGGATTGTTGGTGCTTTTGAGGGGGAGTGTCACTGGTAAACACGGAAACCCAGTATGACAATTCACAATAGATGGAGTCTAAGACAATGCTGAACATATAGGGAAACTCCAAAATTGTACCGTGTACCTGTGCTGTGCTGGATGTTGCGGATTTTGCGAGTATGGGTAAACAGTGCCAAGTCTACATCGAGCTCAGACACTAACGACCTCCCTTTGCATCGGCATACTTGGGTTCAACAATGACACACCTTAATTTGGGTGAGAAGCAGGTAAATGGACTATACCGGCTGCCAGCAAGAAAACCGTCCCTGCGCACTGCAAAAAGCTCAAAAGTACACAGTAGACCTTGCTGGCCAGTTACCGTCAAGGGTCTAGTACTCTAATTACCCAAAAAGGGAGTTTAAGTTCTGGACCAAGAATTAGAATCATCACAGGTGTTTGCTTTTCTATTTTTTGCAATGGGTACCTGGCACATGTATATAAGTATATAGTCAAAAGACCTGCTTTTGGGTTCCACCCAAACTAAAAAACGCTAGAGACATTTCGTTTAACTTTAGATAGATACAATACACTCTATATATATATATGCATTATATTGCATGATACATGTGCAAACGACGATTGCACCAGACCCTCGCCTCAGTCGCGCAAGTCGCGCTTGGCCAAGTGCCACCGACCTAACCTTCCAGGCCTCAGAGGTCACCGAACTCTTGGACCTTGCCGCGGGAGAAGGCCGGCTGTTCCCGGCGAGACCGGTGATGCGACGGTAACTCTCATGGAAGTGTTTGGTAAAGCTGTAGTTGGTTTGGGAATGTTTGGGACAATGAAAACACCTTCGCCAGCAGCAGTGATATGCGTTCATTAGTGTTCTGTCTATCCAAGTATGTCTAATGCTCCCTACAAGAAGAGGTTGGGTCGGTCGTTACTCGCATGGTCGTGTAGTTTTTTTTCTAGCAACTCTGATTGATTGACGACCATGTGGGTTCCGTGTCGAACTGATTGACCAGCTTCGCTACATGATGCTGAGTATAGTTCCCGACATTTAATCATGTGTTTGGATGTGTGTGTGTGTGTTTGTTCGATTTGCTGATATGTTCTCAGTGCTGGACTTAACAACACTAGATTAGAAGATGGATTTAGGATGTACAGACACACACATGTATAGCACCAGAGGTACAGTACCCTCCAACTCAACATGAAAGTGGCAAGTGGTCTCGTGGAAGACTACTTTCCGTTACAACCTCGGCACGGTTTGTTTTTCCCATTTACATGTGAGTGAGTTGGAGTGTCGAACATTGGAGGTAGTGTATGTGTCACTTGTTGTTCTACGTGCCTGCTCATCATAGGGAGAGGCAAGCCAAGCCACTGATGCTAAAGATGACTTGTAAACCAGCCCAACCACCTCCAGCACATCCTCCTCCAGAGCAAGAAGGCATACAGACGAGAGGAAGGACGCTCCAAGCACACTTAGACTCAACTGGTGAGCCCAACAAAACAGATGCGGATCAGCCACAGCAGTCAGCCACAGCAGTGCAGATGTCTCACAGCAGTGCAGATGTCCCACAGCCAAAGCAGATCAAAGAAAGCACCCAAAGCGATGCCAAAACAAACCGAGGAGGCCTGAGTGAGCAAGCAAGCCAGCCAACGAGAGAAACCGGGTTCCACGCTCCCCAACCATTTCAGAATGCAACCAGGCCAGCAACTTTGCCTGTGTCCACCCGTGGTGATTGATACTTATCATCTATTCTTTTGGAGAAAACAGGGCCGAGTGGCATGTTCTAAGTGCAGTGCATGCAGGGCCCCATGGAATGAGCCATGGACCATGGAGACGACTGAGTTCATTGGTTGTCTCATAGGATGGGAGGTATGTATATATAATATATAGTATAAGGTGCATCTCCTGTTCTTAATTTGGTGCGCCGTTGTCGGTCAAATCTGTTCAAGCAGGACATGCATGAAAGTCAATTTCTATGTTCTAAGTGTTTGTTTTGTCGTTTGGTGGATGTTCTAAGAAATTGCTGGTCACTAAATGAACTTCCATCAAGCATTTGGGCAACAGCATCCTCCAGTGCAGTGCCATAGAACTGTTCCATTCCCCCCTGGTCACAGAAGAAATGAAGTGTATACCATACCATGTGATTCATTGACACTTCATGTGTTTAGTGTGTTGGGAACAGACCAGTCTCGCCGTTGGCTCAAGACCATTTCAAACGTCGACAAAGGCCACAAGGACTCACAAGGACCCTCCGATTTTTGTTTGGTGTTGTTTCTGTATTGATAAAAGCTGGATCACACTGAGAAACTCTCAATAATTATCCGATCCTCCTTTCTCCTGCCAACTCGGTTCCTCGTACCTGGTCGTACTTGTTCCACTCATTCATTCCAAGGCTTGGAAATCAAAGGCGCCACCGTCAGCGTGACTCGTCTGGTGCGCCGACCGTGGTGCCGTGGTGCGGTGGTCGCGATCGGTGTTTCTGCGGTTCGCCAAGCACCTGCAGTGGAAGACCTAATCGGGTGTGTTGACCATCTCAGTGTTTGTAGGTATTGTTGGGGTCTTTATTGATCGGAGGAGCTCTCCTGTTGGATGTTTCATGGGCATTCAATCAGCTTTGGCTGCTATTCGTCGACGAACGAAAAGGAACGTACACCGGCATTCAGGCGATGTTCGTCTAGGCGTCTAGAAGTAATTCCCAACCTTGGAGTCTCTTTGGGGTGCTAGTGAACATCCACCACTTCCAGGTTTCCGATCTTGAATCAAACCCTGGAGCCTGAAAGTTGGAAAAACCCTTTGGCCAACATACCTCTGAACGCACTCACTTCGTGTGTTTTTTTCCTTTCGGATGAAACAGCGAACGCCTGGTGGCCAGCTTCTGTGATCTCATGTTGGGAGGGAAGTTTGCAGCTTCTTGCTACTAGTTAGTAATGCCCTTGCTACTAGCAGCAATGCACTTGTTACTAGTATTAATGCCCTTTGCAGGTATGAAATATCACTCTCTCGCACCCAGAGGTTGTAAAGCAAATGAGGGCCTGTTGAGGGTCTTCACTTCGAGAGGGGGAGACTTGGTGGACGGAAAGATCCGCCCAGTCGATCTAACCTAATAGCAGCGGCCTCCAACCTAAGATGCTCAAACATATTCACATCATATATCATATATCGTCATATCCAATGAGCAGTGGATGGTTTGCAGGTGTGATGCAAAGCTGTCCCCCGCAGGATGTTTTTTTTGAACATTTGGAGATCCTACAATAAACAGCTCCAGAGTGTGAGCTACGTGACGCTACAGATTCAAGGGGACTTGGTAGGCTTCATATACCATGAGTGACACGTCAATGGCTTTGGCGTCGCCTGGCTTCGTTGGTTTCAACTTGGTTTCAGCTGAGGTTGAAAAGGCCGCGGGCAAAACCAGCTCTCACCTCAGAGGTCTCGTGCAGCGGTTCTCGGGGCTCAGAGGTCGAGAGTTTCAGTCTCTTGCAGCAGACCTCCACCGCGACTCGAGGCAGTGGATCGAGGGTGAAAACACCTCAAACATCGTGTGCGAAACATCGGCAGTGAAGGAAAACCAGGTTCTGAACCCTGAAGGAAAACCAGCTTCGCGATGGAGCTGGGCAGGACTAGTTGAACAAATCCCGTTTTAGATAAGTGCAGGGAGAGGTTTTGCTTCGCTATGCTTTGCTCCTTCCTTCCTTCACCGGTCTTCGAAAAACCGGTCGCGTCGCGTGGTCACGTCAGACCACCGCCTCCAGGTCGCGTGACGCGCGTGCCGGGCTTGCGGCCCCGAGGTTGGGGTGCCTTTCGTGCCCGTCTTCGGGTTTGTGGTGTGTTTTCATGTAGATCGTTTGATATCCGTGGGAGGTTTGACCCTTAGGCCTTAGGCCGGAGGATGCCGGTGGGTGGCCTTTTGGTGTTCGACCCCTCCACATTCGTTGTTGACGACGTCATTCGGAAAGTCCTTCGTCGTCTCGCAGCGACCAATGGGAGTCCCTTTCACTGATCCGCAGATTGAAAGACCTTCTTGGAAGTGGGTTGACCAGAGAAACTGAACAGAATGGACTACTAAGGAGGTCAACCTACCCTGGTTTGGGGATCCGGGTTTTGATCCATGCACAGCCATGTGGAACCACCTTCTATAGGACCTTGACGGCTCCCCCCAACTGGGACGGTTGACCGACCTACGTTTCGATCGAAGCGTTGCGTTTTTGTGTATTTTCGAGACCGTGCAACACGCTGACCTTTGTGGTCTCACTCACCTCACCCATGTGGTGCACAACATCGACCTAATTTATGGAACGGTCCACCTGGTCCTTGACCTTGTATAGTCAGTTTTGTAAGTTGTCTAGACTCTACATAGGGCATCTTTGTACAGGGTAAATCCAGTGGGTCCTTCCGTGTGTCCACCTTGGTGAACGGCGTGCCTGACGCTTTCATGGTTAATTTGATGCCAATTTTGTTGGACTACACATGACTACACCTTCTGCTTTGATCGGAAGTGTGCAGTTAGCAGGACATGCTCTCATTTATAGGTCCTGAAGTGCGGGGTACCCGTTGACCTACGTGCTGTTGAGCCTTAAGCTCGTGGGAATTCAAGGCTTCGCCATGACGGGGTCTACGAGATGCGTTTGGTTGTCTCCGCCAGGCCTCCAGGTCGGCTACACTTCTTTGCTTTTCTTTGACTGCATGTGAGTTGTGGAGTTTATGCTTCACTACTCCTCAAGACCAAGTTTCTAGATTTTCTAGGACCAAGGCAAGACTTAACCATGGCCAGCGTGCTCAATTTGGTCTAGATTCTCACATCATGTTTGCTAGATCGATCAGCACAGGTTGCATGCAAAACCGTGTGTGGCTGATCGCCCATTCTTTTGAGGGCTCCTCAAAAAGGAAAAGGACATCCAGGACATTCCCCTACTCTTCGTGCGCCTCTTCGTTCGCGTTCGCAAGCATGAGAGAGCCGTGGCTACTTGAAGACCCTTGTCTCCCTCCTCCCTCCTCCGTTTTGGAACCACGCGATCGTGTGGCCGAAACACCACCGTCCACGCAGTATGTCGTCGTTTTTTTGGCAAAACGGTTGAACACAAGACAAGGTTTTTCTCCAAGAAGCACTGACGGGTTTTGGATGTTGGGTCAAAACATCTCATTGGGTCCATCGAGACGAAACCAACGCCCTCCAGGTCCGTGCGAAGAGGCCGGAGAAAAGGAGCTGGCGGCTGTCGGTGTCCAGGAGCTGCGGTTTATTGTTTTTTTTCGGGATCAGCTAAAGGCTCTATGAGCCAGGGAGATCCTACGTCCTACTTAGTCAGATTCAAAAAAAGGACTGGTACTGGTGATGCCTATCCAGAAGCCCCGACGGATTTGAAATTGTTCCTTGGCACAAAAACAAGAAGTAACAAGTAGTTACACTAGAGCCCAAATTTGGAAGTTTTCGGGAAAGAAACTAAAAACAAAAGAACGTACGTGCTCTTTGCAGGGATTAGGGACATTTATATTGGACAGTAGCTCAGCCTAATAGGTCTTAATAGCGAAAATATATGAACATATTCAATCCAAAGGCAAGCACTGCACAGCATTGTTCCAATCCTTCATACGGGCACATTTACCGAAGTCATCGGCAACGTTATTGGTCGGAACCTTCGAGTCCGCTGCTGAAACAAGAAGGAAACAGGTATAAGAAAAGGAATGCCGGAGGTTGTTTCCATCATACAGAAATTGGAATGGACGGGAACACTATGCAGAACTAATTCATGAAGAACATGAGCTACCTGCAGTCACTCGTACCTTGGCGTCTAGAATGCCTAGCCTCCTAGCCCTGGCAAGCCTTGGCTATATGGTGTTTGGATCAACGCCAGGCGGTTCACTTGCTATCCTCTCAGGGTCAATGGATGTTTGTTCAGATTCACCGGATTTTCGGAGAATCAACCTTCACCCTCACAGAACCTGTTTTTTGTACTTATGCTGTGGAACACCCCCACTAATGCGAAAAACACCAAAAAAAAATGCTTGTTCGATTGCCCTGAATGGAGTACTTGATGCACGCAAGATTCATGTGTGTGTGTGCTAAACCGGCTTGGAGATTGTTGGGTTGCCATTTTGGGGTCAAACGGGCACTGCAAATGTGTCGACTTCCGAGAACGGGCAGATTGTGGCATGGTCAACCTGGAGAAAGGCATGGTAGAACACAGCTCCCGTTTTGGTAGTACCGAGGGTCTGCTCTGTTTCACATATTTGACCCTTTGGACATGTTCGCAGTGAGTTTCTTTGTGCTTGACTGGCTCAAAAGCTGCAGATCGTAGCATAAGCAGACCATGCCACCCACTAAATCCTCCAGCAAGCAGCAAGTTTCCTATAGACTCATAGGTGCAACACCAGCCTCCAAACGCTCTATACTGCCCTTCGGGGGCAGTATATTCATCCTTTGAGCTGACAAACAGCCGAAAGCTAGTGGATGAAATGCACAGCTAGTGGATGAAATGCACAGCTCACAGGTTCCAGGATGTTCCATGGCTCCCATTCTCCAAGCCATTCAGATCATCCTCCATGGATTCCATGGCTGAAGAGGCTGATTCAGTGGCTGAAGTGTCAGAATCCCCACTAATGAAGTCCAACAGAAAGCGTCGCAGGTGTCACCCCCGAATGAGTGAACCGTCGCAGGTCTCGATGTTCAAAGAGCTCTTGCTGAAGCTGGAGAGTCACCCTTCTGAGAGGGCCAAACTTGGGGCTGTGGTGCTGAGTGGATGTGAGGTTCGAGGTTTCGCAGTTTGTGACTTGGTGACTTGGTGGCCTTGACCTTTTGTTTCTTTTGTTTTGCTGAGGCTGAAGCTGTTGAAACACACTACTACATCTAGATCTGGCAGCAGATTTGAGGTTGTTGAAATATAACTACTATATATACCCTAGGAGTCGACGACCATTTTATAAATGGTCCTGGGAGGGTCGACCATTTGAGCCTGCAAACGACCATTTTCAGCAGATCTAGGGAAGCGTGACGGTGACCAGCTTCAGGATCGCTCGGAGTGGGGGCTCATCAGGGTTTCGGCGTGGAAGAGTGGAAGAACATGACCATGCAATGCATGCATGCACAATCATGCACAATTTTGTCCCCACGGGTCAAGTGATCAAGATTTATCAGATCGATGTACATTCATGATGACCATTGCCCTCGCAACTTCAGAGCTTCCCTGCTTTGACATGCCATTGCCGTGATGCCATCATCTGTGCTGGCTGAAGATCATGCGCAAGGCTTTGAGGAAGCGTGCCAGTCTTAGGCGACTACTTTGCGGATTGAAGCA
The DNA here is from genome assembly GCA_963970005.1 of Durusdinium trenchii. Classification (NCBI taxonomy): domain Eukaryota; class Dinophyceae; order Suessiales; family Symbiodiniaceae; genus Durusdinium; species Durusdinium trenchii. Next base: position 213,312 of record CAXAMN010025672.1, read on the forward strand.
GCTATGATGGCTAAGCTATAAGCGTAGTGGCCTGTTCGATCCAATCGATTTGCAAAGGTTGTTTGGAGGAATACCTCGACCCGGGCTCTACTGTAGATGTGGGTGCGACCTCCCTGAGATGCAGTGCACTTTTGTATCAATCGATCTATGTTTTTTCAAGTTGGCCTTACTTTTTGAATCTGTTTAAGCTTGTTTGTTTTGCAAGGAGTTGCTTGCAGCACAGCACATTGATTTGCAACATGGGTGACAATTGTGTCAGAGTTTTGCTCAGGCTTGCGGAGGACACTTACAGGCAGTCAATGATTTGGTCAAGTAATCCAATCGTCGAAATCTAGCATTCGGCGCATTTACTTCGATGGGAACCACGGTAACCACAAAGACCTTTTCTCCTGGTTCTTGCTTCTGTTGCTCCGCATTTCTTTGCCATGGCTGGCCCCAAAGATCACTCCACGTTCCGCACGGAACTTGTGAAGGCAAGCAATGCACAATCCTTGCAGATTCTTGATTCATGCATGCATTTATCCGAGATAGTCACTGTCCCTGCATGCGTGTACGTGGTGCATGTGTGCGTGCGTGCGTGCGTGTGCATGTGTGTGTGTGTGTCAGGCCTTTTTTATGGACTTCTTGGAGGACGATGATTGGTTGAACGCACGGCGGAAGCTGTTGCGGCAGCGGGCGGGGCTGTCGCCTAAAGATACGAAGAAAGCATTTGCCTCAGAAAGGTGATTTCTGAACTACATCCACAGTATAGTTGGCAGACTCGCGAGAAACAATGAAAGCACTCAACTGAAAGATCCTTTTGTTTGCTTGGTTGATTGCATTGAACAGTTCCAGTAGAGTTGCTATGAATTTGGTCTGCCTTTGAGATTTTGCATGTGGGCATGCATCAATGACATTTGCAAGCATATTGCACTGATCCTCAACCCATGACTAGCAATTTGGTTTGCAGAGCGCTCGGAAAACGGACATCCTTGAAAAGTCGGGATGTATCTAGTCTTGCGCTGGGATCAAGGTGCCCAAATGGAACTTCATCATCGTGGACAAAGACCATGTGGGGGCTCGTGAGGCAAACTCTGCTACATTGATTGAGTTGCAATATATGTTGCAATGTAACACGACAGTTTTAAACAAGTAATGTTCAATTGTTTGATCCTTGTCATGGACCTGATCAATCAATAATTTGTTGACATTTGTGCTTCAAAGATCAGAAGGTCGAGAACGACATGAACTACCCCTTCCTTCTGGACTACCTGGCCTCTTTTGCCCATGACCCTCCAAAGCCTTTGGAGCTAAAGGTGGGCATTTGCATTGGAGTAATTTATAAATTAGCGTTGGTCTTTCGGCGCCAGTCAGTTCTCTCGCACACACACACACGCACACCGCTCAATTAAATTTGTCAAGTGGTGCTATTAAATGGCGTCAGCTTTTCACGTGCAGCATGGCAAAACTACATGCGTGCAGGAAGCGCTAGCTTGGTGCAGCCACCACTACCGACTGAACCCGTTCAAGGAGATTGCTCTTCATGAGGCCTTGCCTGTGGACCATTGGACAAAACGATGTTGACAAGTGATGCCTGACAAAGACTCTACCTGCACGGAACTAGTAACTCTGCACTGCATGCATGCATCCGACGCGACATTATGTTTAAATTATTGACCCATCCCAGTTTGCAAGTCGATCAGGCCTGGGCTGAGACAGAAGGTGGCATCATCCGTGGCTGTGTGGCGTATGTCTTTCAGAGGTTCCAAAGGAACCAGGAATCGAGGCCGGTTGGGAAACTTGGCGCGTGATGAAGACACGGTAATTATATAATGATCAAGTCCAAGTAACGATTCAACATATAGTTTTGCCGGGTGGGGGCAAAACATAGTACCTCGTCAGCTAAATTAATAACCCCTACGGCACACCACGAGCTGCAAAACATGTTTTGTGAAATACAAGTCGTTTGTTCTTGATGATCCAATCTAGTCTGGGACACTGCGGGAAACATATCCTTGCCCATCTACTATGTTTCAATATGAACCAGCCCAAAGCGGACAACAAGCTCAATCCTTTTCACGGCAGGAAAGGCCACACCAAGATGGAGACCTTGAAGTCCTTGATTCGTTCCAAGCTGATGGACTGCTTGCCATGGGTTTTAGCATGCTACGAGTTCTAGCCGTGGCTGAGGTTTCACTGATCGGTCTGAATCGTTCTAGTATAGCTTTTATCCAGCAGCTTGCTGTGCAAAAACCATGATGGATTGGCCGGAGGATTCCAATGCATAGGTCGATCACTTTTTTTCAGGGGTACAAATTCTGGACCCACTTGCAACTTTGAACGGGAGTGTATTGGACAAGGAAATTGCTTTGTGAACACACCGACCCCAGCAGCTTCAATGCGCCCCTTCTGCTCACAGCTGGAACCAGGAGCATGGAATGTTATCGCCTGACGGACGCAAGACGCCAACCCGTGGACGTGGTGCTGCGAGATTGAAGCAAGAGGAGGTGGCTGGGGACAGTGGGGTCACATCGATAAGATCGGTCGATCTATGTCACTTATTGATCTCGTAAATAGTTCCTATGATCAAATAACTGTGAGACCTGTATAGTTCAAACTTGATTGATCCAATTGCAGCTCTATGAGCCAGGTGCTGCATATGTGTCAAACGTGCATTGACGGTATCCAATACAAATTATATAAGTTGTTGGTTGGAACATGCGAGGAGACCAAGAAGGCTGTCATGGACAATATGGACACGCAACCTATGAGCGAATCGGTGCTTTCCCCAATCTCAAAGCTGCAGCTACATAGCCCGGGTACTGGGGAAGCTTTGCAGGTGGACGCAGCAGAGTCTCTTCAAGAAGAGTCTGCAGAAGAAGAAGAACAAACACAAGATGAATGTATTGAGCCAATCGAATGCCACGAGGTTGAAACATTTCTCATCGAGTCTGATGAAGACTGCATGCTGTCGCCCAAGAAAATCATGAATGCGCCTGCAGCGAACCATGATGTCAGCAAATCAGCACCTCCGGCACCTTCGGGTACCATGGCAATCGGGACAGGTGAAGATGGTTTCATCAATGAGAGTCAGGCCCCGTTTGTGCCTGGTTTGGAGGTTGCCCATGCAGAGAGCAAGGTTGAAACCATCTGCGACTCTGATGAGGAGAAAAAAAGGTGTCTTCAAGGACAGTTTGGGGAGAGGTTCATAGTTCCATTTGTCCAGGGCAACAGTTTTTGACAGTTCGATCTCAATTTGCAAAAAAAAACCTACAATAATACTATTATATGTTCGATTAAAACTACTATATAATCTGGAAGACTGCACGTTAGATGCAGGATCGCAAGCCTTTGGCGGCGCCAGTTGAGATCCCTCAAAGCTTGGAAGCCCAAGCGGATGAGCAGCTGAAGGCTTTGGACGGGGATCCTATGGATGATGTTCACAAGGCTGAAATGGTAAAAGTCTGGGGCTCAGTGGATTCTTACCTTCGAAGTTTGCAGTGCTGGTTTCCAGAATGATACTCTTAGTATTATATCATGCCGGCCTAAAGATTATAGTATGAGCCCATTGAAGTCAGCTAGCTGGTACCATGTCGGACTGGTAAATTGTTCATGCACCAGAATTCATGGGAGACAAACGGTGTGGAAAATCGTTTGACAATAACTCATGCTGAGGGGTGTATGTTTTGTATCACCACACAAAATGATCTTCCTCTCCACCCGTGTCCCTGCTGCACCCCGGCCGGCTCTTGAGGCTCAAGCTGCGATCCGGCAAATGTGCAAGGAGACGGCAGCAGCAGCCGAGGATCCTGACCGAGAGATGCGAGAAGCTTTGGATGAGGAGGAGGAGGTGGAGGCCAAAGCTGAGAAGCTGAGGAGGGGGAGGGGTCGTGGACGCGGCCGCGGCCGTGGTCGGGGAAAGAAAGTTCCAAACGATCCCAATGGTCAGGAGGTCGAACCGAACCCAGAAGAAGCTCCCCAACCCAAAGGTTCGTCGAAACAAAAGAAGAGGGCGAAGGTGTGTGCAGATCCATCTCTCCAGCAAACCAGCGATGTTCCACCTGGACCTGGTGGCAACCAATTGGTCGAAACTGTGCCTACTTCCAAGTCAGCAGGCCCAACATGTGATGAGGCTCATGATGAGGCTCATGATGAGGCGGCGGTGCGTTCCCCAAAGCCTAAGGTGCTGAGAAGGACTGTCACTCGATCTAGACACAAGCACCTTGCAAAGCTCCGATCGATGTCGCGCAGCCCGGCCTCCAAGAAGCAAAAACAAGGACATGGTGGTCCTGCCATGAAGGAAGGTGGGGTGGCTTCTCAGGAAAACGAGGCTGGGGGGGAGGAGGCAGCAGTTCCAAATATGACTGGCAACAAGCCTGGTGTCAAGATGGATGGGCCAGCAGATCCTTCTTTACTGGCTGCGGACAATGTTGCTGACAAAAAGAAATTGGATTCTGAAGGCAAGCTAGCCCAAAAGAACGCTTTGAAGGAGCCCAACTTGGTCCATGACATGACACTTGTGGAAAACTTTGCATTGCATAGTCCACAATCTGGTTTGCAAGCGATGTGATGTTCAATATATCATGTTCACAGTATTTCGGACTAATATATTATCAAATTCCCGGCTCCAGGAGGAGAAGATGAACGTCCTGAGGGCAATTGCTGAGCAGGATGAATTCCTGATCCTGCCAGAAAGCTGCGCTGATGCCATGTGCGGGTCTTGATGTGTCAGTGTCAGGAGCATGAGGGTTCTCGATCCAATGGAAAAACATAATTAACATGTCCAGGTCAGCTAGGCACAAAGTAATATGTGTTCATTATGATGTTTAAATCGGCCAGTGTACGAGTGCGGGTCGGTATATATTATTAGCTCAACTGATTGAGACAAGAAACACCGGTTCTGGACCAATCAGCCCAATTCAGCTTGTTACCAAAAATGCAATATGGATTACTTGATGATTTCAAAACACTTGCCTCATGAACCCATGTCGCCAAGGTCCTTCACCCTCTATCCGCCGGATGATGTGAAGAAGAAATCATCCTCAAATCTGTCCAATATCGGAGTTGTGCCGGAAGCCAAGCTACAAAACAATGGGTGTTTTGCTAGTGAATTTGCGCAAAGAATTTCATGCATGCAGCATGCATGCATGTTTGCCTGCCCATGTCATCCAAGCAACAAACAATTGGGTGAGCTGGCCTTATTGATTTGCAGTAGAGTCGCTTATAATATAATAAATACCCTGGCAAGGTGTGCACGTCTGTGTTGAACATTTCTGAATTCATGAGTGGCGCAAATGAGGTTGGCTACAACGCGGGCCAACACAGCTTCCTTCCAAGTGTCACGGGTTGATGGGATTGAGGAAAGGGTTGCGGACACCAATAAGCGGCAACCACTTGGTATGCCCGAACTACAGGCATGGTACCCGTGTGCATGTGGTGTCCTTTGTTGTGTCCATGAGAGTGAGCAGTTCATGGTACAGTGTCCTCCAAAAATCTTCCATCTTTCCAAATTCCAGAGACACTGCAGATTCCTTGGCAGGTGCGGAAGAAGGGGGGTGACAATCACATGGAACACCCATGGAGGTCCCGAAGCTGCGTCTGACCCCAAGCACAGTTGCACAACAATACACCTTGATCTACGTGCCTCATGAACATTAACAATCTACACCATGTATAGGGCCGTCATTGCATGCATTGATCCTGGGTCTACAAGAGCACATTGGGACAAATATAACATGCATGCCCATGAGAGATTTATCACACATGCATACATTCAAACGCTGTCAAACGATGCTTTCAGGTGGAACTTAGCTAAAGAAGCGGCGGGGTGGCCATACAAGGTAAGCCCTCAATGAGGGCGGGTTGAACTGTTTTCGATGCATGGAGTCAGGCGGGTCACAAGACACACTAGCAGCTTTCAATCCCAAGTGTAAGCATAGAACACATCCAACCCCATGAGCTTGAACATGTCTCGGAGTGTTACCTTCTCAAATCCCTTGCAAATAGTTTTCTTTCGGCTCGTCTACCACCTGCAAGATCGACCAAGCTTTGCAACCCCTTCCCTGGTTTGTTGATGGTACTTGGTTCCCGCTCACTCCTTCCTCATTACCTCTTTGGCAGCTACCAAAATTTGGATCGCAGGATCAAGCCTGATTCCATGTTTGGGTAACGGGGGGGGAACTTGCGGAACTGTCGCGCTGCAAGTTGGTTAGAATCCTGCAAGTCTCCCCAAATAGTTGGACCACTGTTTCGAGATTGCACAGTCGGTGTCAATCCACCTGTGCAGCAAGCCTTGAAGGACCTAAGATAAGGGGAGGCTTTGCAAAAGCAGTGAAGTCCAATGCCAGCATGACCAGTTCGACACGCAAGATTTTGCTGTCAAAATCTCATCAAATCAGGCTGTGATGGTGGAAAAAGGTGGTGAGTGCATCCTGCGCATTGGCCTCTGCAGTGCGCATTCATCGACCCCCCAAGCTTAGGTTTTGGAAATACTGATTCTTGAATGGATGCAAATTGTTCGGTCTTGGGTCCTCACTTCACTAGTGATTGATTGTGAGACAAATCCTAACAATTCCAGTATGCACAGGTTATTGGAACTAAACATCCCGTTTACTCGATCGATCTATTTGTAATATTCATTGGTCATATTGCAAATACCTTCGATGCATGCTAGTGAACGACAGAAAAACATAGATCGCAGTGATGATCGCTCATGGGATTATTGCACGTATACAAAGATTTCCGGAACGCCGCGTGGACTGCCCAAATTCATGAAGCAGGGGCCCTGTTGAAGCTGATTGCGCTGAGTTGCCACACAGGATGGCGGGAAAGAAGCCATGGCAAACATCCCCTTTAGCGTTGAGTGCAAAAGCATCCAATTTGCTCTTGTCGTGGGGAGTGCCGCTTTTGATGCTACTTGGTGGAATGTATGTCCGCCGCCGCATGCCGAGACTCACTCTTTGGTCTTAGATCTTAGCAGGCCTCTATAGGGCACCGATGGACAGAATCACGAGTTCAATCTTGGTTGGCTCCTATATGGATGAGCTATTTGAGAACATAATACTGAATCTTGCCGCCTGCCGAGACTGCATCTATGTGATTCTATCGCACAAGAAATTCCACCTTGCCAATCCCGCCGGGTTTCAAGCTCAGCATGGGTGGAAACGTCGCAGTTCAAAGACACAGGCAGCAAGCAAGTACTGGCCTGTAAATCCTCAAATCGTAGGCGCATGATGTGGATGGATCAAGGATATCGACTATGAACCGACTTCAACATGATCCATATATAACAGTTCTCTCAATTAATTAAGTAAGAGAGTATACTGCATATTAAAAATGAAGTATGATCTAATATACAGAGGATTGATATGTGTTTTGTGACTGAGGACCTCATGGTGGTTGATGCCTTCTGCGGACAAGGTGAAATTACCCGTGCTTTCAGTCTGGAGCTTGGATAACATCAAGATTGGGTGCACTGGACTGCCCACTCGCCAGTGGAGGGGGTTCACCATTTCCAGAACTGTGGAACTAGTCTTCTTTCGACGATGCATCCATATCTCAGCTCAGCTACAGAGCCAATAAGGAAAAACAGTTCAGTTGCAAACATTTGCAAAAGCAACCTGACCTGATGGTTCGTGTTGAGGACGTGAAGGGCAGCAAGCGCTGGGATCTCAGAAACAATTAAACGCTACCGGTGGGAGACCAAAATAGGAAGATCTGATCAACTGCTTTCATTAAATTTGTAGGGTTGATCATTGACTGGAAGTCAATTTGAATTCGTGGTAAATTCATGTGGATCAACTCTTGAACTTTCATTCTTCTCCCAAATCAATAATTGTTATATTAATTACTTAATTAATACCTACCGGATACCCTTTCCGGGTTGAAAGGCAAGCGGTAAGCGGAATATATGCAGCACATGGGTCAGAATGGCCAGCCGGCTCTGAGGGCGTGCTTCGACCTGCTTCTCCATGGCGATGATGGTGACATCCTCCACCCGCACAAACCTCAGAACAAAGCGTTCGAGCAGGAAGACGACGTGTACACAGTTATTGATTGCGAATGTGCCCAAAACTTTGCACACATCACTACCTGAACTGTTCTTGACACAACACACAGGATTTGGATGGCCTTATAATTAGATCTGCTCTATCACGCAACCATGCATGCGCCCACTATATCATAATCAACAGTGTGTGCGCTGTGCGAACACGGATCCACCACTGACTGCTGAGGAGGGGGTTCAGGAACATTCTGCTGATGGTCCTTCGCTTGAAAAGGCGTGGTCTACTGGTCGGAGGACCACCTTGCAACTCGTGGATTTTCATCAATGCTGCTACTCATGGCCGACGGAAAGACAATATATTTGGCAATACTAACCGCAAGTATGTGTCAGATGCAACTGCGAAACTAGGCACTATAATTGAAAGGGTTTGTGCAACATGCATGTCATGTATGCTGTGGACATACTATACACCCTTTATTTTGAACATACACAGCCAAGGATCACCTGCCGCTTTATCTTACTGGGGTTGGTTGCCATTGCCAGAGATGCTTTCTTCCTGGGGGAGCAACCATCTTCAAGTCTGATGACGGACTTCCCATACATGCTGTTCATGGCTTCTGTTGTGGCACCACTATACTGGAGTAAGGTGAGCTTGTCATATCCCCAGTTGCTGCATAATATATACAGCTAATTTGCAATGAGAGGTAATTGTGGAAAGTCAAAATCCACCGCAGTTTATATGTTATGAATGCATTCGTGTGCAAACTAAGTCCCATGGGGGCTTACGGCCACCCCAACACAAAGCCGACGAAGATGTTTGGCACTCTGCTTCAGCCTCAATGACAGGTACTCACTGTTCTAAAATTAATATGCTTGCATGACACTTGCGACCCTCAATGGCAAACCCGGAAACCTGTGCATGCACCATCCCAGGCCATACATGCAGCGCTTTAAACGCAAGCTGTCTGCGGCTGACAAGCGACGCATCAACAAGAACAAAGCGATCAAGAAGTTCCAGACTGTACGCAAAACCATCAATAAGACCACTGGAAAAAACCCAGGTGTAGCTTGCTGTGGATTTTAGCTCAGACTTTATTTTGGGCACAACTATCAATAGTCCATTTTGCCAACCAACATTCATCAAATTTACTCGTGTGCCATAGCGGCCTGTTGGGACACATGTGCACCTAAAATCTCATTAGTGCTCAAATGAAAGGGGACATGCGACTGCCTGTACTGTGTAAGGACGGGCTCCGATGGCTTGAAGCGATCAGCTATCTACCCCTCCAAGTTCGCTGAGTTCCTGGCTAGAAACCATCTGAAGTTTGCAGATGCTTGGTCGCATGTTTTCTATACACAAATGGTCCGTGGCAAGATTAACAAGGCAAGGTACACTATACTGTACACTATATAAATTAATATATTATATTGTTATATTGTTATATTGCGATGCCACATTTGCAGCTTGATGGCTTTCATTCCATCATGCAACTCGACACACACTACTGCATGAGGGCCAACCTGGATCCACGCTGAAGAAGTTCATCCCAGTTCCAGCAGAAGCAGAAACACAACTGGAGGTCTGGTGTCAGTTGCATTCCGTTTTGTGTTGTATGCATGCATGGCAGTAAGGAAGAAGCTTATTTCGATATGACTTACTGAATCACAACACAACAGGGTGAATGCAGATGTCCTAGATTTCACGTCCATGCTTTGAGAGTTCCAAGTTTGAAGCACCAGCTGTACATTTGATGTGTAGACAGAATGAGACCTAATTCTACATATGCGCACTTGTGAACAAATGAACATTGTGTGCCAAGGGCCCATACAAATGGCGACACGCCCGCTTGGCTGCCTTCCGTGCTGACTTGCAGAAGCGGGTGGAGGGGGGGAACATACATTCCCCTTCTCCGGGAAGGCTTGTGAGTGAGCCACCTTTTGTCTTTTGTAATTAAATTGCATTGTAAAATGCAACGGTTCAGGAGGTGTTGGAGGGCATGACTTGTTTGCTAGAAGAGCTTTATAAATTTGACCACTGACATACGTGTGACTGGTCTATCAGGGATCATTTCATGTGTGCCAACTGCCTCTGCAGAGCTCGGCATGTCAGTTCGTGTCCTGACACGTGCTGGTGATTGGCTTCGAAAGAACCTTCCCATGTGGTCACTTGCTTATGCATGGGCATCCACAGGGACTGAACTGGAACATGGAGGAGTCAGATCTAGATATGGCCAAAAAGGAGTCGCACGATTACATGTCAACCCATATGGCAGTTGTATATAGTGTACATGTCAAAGTTGCACAAAACACTGTTTGATGCCAAAAAACGATATATTGCATTCTGAAAATTGGGACCGTGAACCATCGTGAACCATCGTGAAATGTCCATTTTAAAGCGTGAACGCCCATTTCAAAGCGTGAACGTACCGTGAAACTTTACCCCCTAAAAACATGATATTTCATGGAGAACGTGAACAGCGTGAACCACCGTGAACAGCGTGAACCACCCCGAACCGGCTCTTAAGACCCATCTGCAATCCGAGAAGCCTTTTTGACCCAGGGGCTGGCCACTCGCATGTAGGGTGGGATGGTGTCCGCGGCAGATGTAGCCTTGCAGCGGGCCGCTGACCGAGCTCGGAGGCGTGTGGATCTGGAAGTTGCACTTGCAAGAATCCAGCGGGAAGTGGGCTATGAAATCGCTACAGAGTATCATGAGCTCTTTCCATGGGTTTCAGTCCTGTCCATGCCTTATCACCTACTTAATGTGACTCTTGTGCAATTTGATGTATGATGAATGCATTACATTCTTCGATATTTGAAAAACATGTTCTATGAAGCTTGCAACTTATCGGAACACTTGTCCTCTTGTGCACATGTCCTACTTCTCTCGAGGTTGGCCGACAGGATTGCTTCCGATACGAGTTATGCCCCTCAACTTCGAACTCCGCCTTCTGCAGGAGGGTAGGGCTTAGTGGGGCGTGTGGGTTGTGTGCGAACGGTCATTGCGCATGTGTGATTGGGTCGTTGCAGCGGTTGTATGCACTGTTAGTTTGCGATGTCATGCACCTGGTACCAGTTCTACTTTCAAGCTGCAACATGTTTGCGATATGACATATATATTATATAGTTTAATTCATAGATTCTATAGAGTAGGCTCATGCACACATTGTAGTGTCCTGTGCTATCTGTGGCATGTACTACATCGCAATTGCACGGATTGTGAATACCATATAATATATATGACCATAAATTGAACCGATACAACATAGAATAATTAGAATCGATCCGGCGCTTCAGGAGCAACAAGTACTGCGAGCACAATCCCAGCCACGGATGAAGCGGCCAGAGAAAATGCTCGGCGGGGTTGTGCCGAGGCCCGTCGCATGGCAGAGAGAACGCATCAGGGACCAGTTGTCCGTGTAGATGGTGTTCCAGTGGTGCCTGAAGTGGTGGCTACACCGCCGGACAAGATCCGGCGTAGGGACACTATGCCCCTGAGTAATCCATCAGCGCCAAAGGAAGCTTGTGCCGGAATGCAGGCACCTTCATGTGGTGAGGCAGCGGCTTCACTCACTGCATCAGTGCCTATCTCCAGGTCCCAAAAGAAGAAATGCAAGAGGTCCAACAAGAAGAAGAAGAAGCAAGCAACGGCCGTGAAAGGCCCCACGGCTTCAGAACCATGTCCAGCTCCGCTTGGCAATGAAGCTGCTTTGCATACCTCCAATGGGGTGTCTGGCCATGGTGGCCAAGAGAACGGTGCAGCCCCAACCGAATCTGTGGGTGACACTGACATGCCCCCTGCTGATGTCCCAGCTCAGCTGACTGATGCCAAGACCACCTCAACTGAGGAAAACAATGAAGCTGCAAATGTGAGCAGTGGCACGAAGGATGGGTCATGTTCCAGGTCAGAACCATCGTCCAACAAGCCTACTGCGTCAAAAGCAGCTCCCAAGCCAAAGGCGCAAGTGAAAGCTGAAGAATCTACCACGCCCAGTGTCAGGCAGCGGGTCAAGGGAGAACCTATCACCCATGCAGAAGCGGTCAAGCGATCCCACTCAGACAGTTTCAGGCGGGCGTGTTCGTCTGTTCAGCAAACTCCCTCTGCGTGCCCGCCTGTGGAACCGCAAACAAATGGAGATTTGCCCAGCCCTCTGCATGACAGTCAAGCAGAGGAACCGTCAGCTGCAGCTGATATGATGGAAGCGGATACGGACCAACAGAAGACACAACAAAAGGATGGGACGACGCCGAGTGAGCCGGCGGGATCGGAACATGATGAACCTGACGGTGATGATGATGAAGAATATAATGAAGAAGAGGAAGAGGAGGAGGAACCAGCAGAACCGGGTCATGAAGAGAAGGAAAAGGAGGAGATGGGCAAGACCAAGAAGGATGCACCCAGTACTGTCAGTACTGTGGAAGGCAAGGATAAGGAACCCAAGAAGAAGAAAGAAAAGACGCCAGAACAAAAAGCAGCTCACGCGAGGTATATGCGCTTCTCGAGAAGTCTTTCCAGCATCTCGGCTTCGAAGCAACTGTGGCGGTTTTCTCAAATGCCTTCGTCGTTGGATAGTATAGAGAGCCCACCACACTACATGTCCATCAAGTAGATCAGATTGTTACCAATTTAGTAGTTTCTTGGGCATTGATGTTACATGGAAATCATCGAAATGGTGACTAGAATCCAGCGACCAATATGTTGAACAACCACTCTCTTAGAGCCAATCACCTTCATTCATTAGTATCGCACGTGTGCACTTGAAAACCTAAACTGGTGCGCAATTTTTGCTGGAATCTGGCTTGTGGGGACTATGACGCATGGCCCAGGCAAATTCACACCAGAAGCCATTCGAAAAGCTGGGGCGTCGTCGAAGTACTGTGTCTTGCTGAAACTTAGATCTGTCTTTGATCGAGATGGCCAGGCAAACTGATATATCTAGAAAATATAGATTTATTGTTGGAACACAAAGATCGATCGAGCTCTAATCTCAAACGTCGTAGTAGTAAACACTCTCGGACCATGTATACCCAAGGCACGGAAAAACTACAGATCCTCATGGATGAATGGCTTAGTTGCCAGGGGGCATGGACAAAAAGTGCCTTCTACCAGCGTGTCATGGAGAAACGGTCTATGAGCCAGCGCGGTGCGCGGGTGTGGCTCACCCAGCACCAAATTGCTGAGAAGTACAAAAGCGAGCTCATAGCATCCCGAATTTGCGAGCAGAAGCGGAGCGATCCGGAGCTCTTCCGGACTCAAACAAAACTTCATCCCGATGACCCGTCAGAGGAGTGGGCGCTTCAGTGCAATTGTTTTTGAACAGCAGTGCACCAATCACTCATCACATGGTAATTAGCACTCTTCAAACGCTCATTGCTGAAACCACATGCCAGAATTAGAACTTACATGGATCAGGAAGCTGTCCAGCATTTGGACATCCAACTATTCTTCCAGATATAGAAAGCTCTTGCACAAGACATTCAATCCGTCCATGGAAGAATCTTATTAAGTTGTATGTTGCTACGTGGCTGTGGATGACCCAGTACTTGAGTTTTCAAGAATGATCGATACATAACATGACACATAGCTTAATTTGTTCTCAGATCATATCATTATTATAATATTGTACAAGGCACGTGTCGCACAGCCAGTGCGATAGATCTCCGATTTATGGGTAGTATTGTTCCTTGCAGGAAATGAGACTCTTCCTCGTGTGGGACAGCGATGTCATTGCTGAGCAAACGGACCATGTGGTGGAGTCTCTCTTCGAATCCATTGACGATGGTCTGGAGTCTGACGATGCCAGTGAGGGTGACAAGAAGAGTGCCAAAAAGAACAAGAAATCCAAGAAGAAGCGAAAGCGGTCCAGTAGCAGTGAGTCTTCTGAAGAGTCTAGCTCTTCGGTCTCTGAGGAGAAGGCTTGCGCCCGTCAACATGTTTTTATTGTTAGAGCAGCTAGCAGTTGTAACAGACTGACCTCATCGATCTATACTACATGAACAACAACATTTCACGACATGAGCACCACCCCGGACCCCTGGCCAAGCTGGGCAGGGCAAGAAGAAGCGGAAGGGGAAGAAGGGAGGCAAGCGCGGCAAGAAGAGAGGCAAGAAGGGCGGCAAAAGCAAGAAGAAGGAGAGTTCGGAGAGGAAGAAGGAACGCCTTCAGAAGGAAAAGGAGCAAATGGAGAAAGAAGAAGCACGAGAGAAAGCAAAAGCAGAGAAGGAAGTCTTGAACAAGGGCAAGAAGGCATTGCGCAAATCATTTCACAGGGAATTATAAACGTTCATTCAGCCAGACTGCGATCAACGCATCGTTCATGCAACCGAACCGGGTATTCATGTTCCCTATAAAACTGATCTGCATTTTGCAAGCTGTTCGTGAGTCATATGTATTGTATCACGAATTCATCAATTGTATCATGTACACGCGAAGGTCCATCCAGGAGTTGAGGTGACCATGCACACATCACGTCACAAATATGAAACGTTATGAAACGTTGTTATATATTACTTATTACTGACATGTTTGCTCCGCCCGCCACAGACCCTGAGCACCTTGAACGACAAGATCGTGGATGCTTGCAGCAAGGAAAAGATTGTCAGCGCCATGCCAGGATCCTTAGATCGGCGCACGTGTGGACATGTCAAGACCCGAACATAGAGAACAATGGAGTGTGTGTGTGTGATCACTCTTCACGCATGATGTGTGCAGTTTGAGTGTTTTCTCACCGGTTTAGCCACAAAAAAAACATAGGGTGCAGTCAGTGCACGCATGTGCTCAAACAAATGGCAGTGTTGAAACCTCTATTTCATGAAGGTCACTGGAAATCACAACCAATCAATATATCCAATCAGGTCGACAAATTACGGGTTCAAGTTGATGGGGCCGGCCATTTAAACAGACCATTCGTCCTGCAAGCTTTACATGATGAATGTCCTGTGAGATTGAATGGGGACTACATGGTATTCGTGAACATGCGAGCGTGAAATATCAGGATTTAGTCCAAGACATGCTTCGGTGTTAAGAGGCCCCCCAAAAGGACACCCATGCCATGGCACTTGCAAGTATATTGATTATATTATATAACTCATCTCCTGGGAGTGGATTCTCTCTTACATATAAAATGCCTACAGTATATTGTTTTATATGTGATATCAGGCACATGCCCTTGACAGCATACCAAACGAAGAAGGCGCGTTCAATGCTAATCAAACAGGCAAGAAAGGCACAGTGCACAAGGGCTTTGGGGATTCCTGAGTTTAAACCACTAAAAACAATAAACCATTAATATAAAACAAGCTGTCAGGCCCGTCGTGAGATGATCCCTCGGCCTCCAATGTTGTTTCAATACATTGTCCCAATCCTCATCATCACCAGTCGGATTCCAGATTGTGTGTAATAGTTTAAAATCAAATGTTCTGTGGAACCCGATCTTTCAAGAAGAGAATGAATGATGAATCCAACATCAGGTTTTTGTGGCCTGGATGTTTTGTTGGGGGGGCACTACCTCAATCAAATGACCAGGTGAAGCGATCTCAACGTTCTATCACTAAGCGCCCGGGATCTTCAACCCAGCACTCCCCCCAACAGCCGCCCGTGCGTGACCCGGGAGCAAGTGGTTGGGCATGGACTGGCTTAGGTCACCTGAGCTCAAGAAGGCGATTTGGAACCAGCTCTCGAAGAAGAAGAACGCGCTGTGTGATTTGAGGGGCCAGATTCAGACAAACATTGACAATGTAGCTTGGCTTAATTCACTGGTATTCTGATCTAGTGATTAGTCCATATGCATGCCCTTCAATGTGGGTGCAAGCAGCCCACACACACACACGTGAATTACAAGTCTGCAAACTTGGTTTGACCTAGATATCCCACCAGAAAAGAGATATTTGCAAATTTGTGTTCAAAGCCCGTCTTGGAATATGGGGTATCAAGAACTTCCATTGATATCATGCATGGGTGTCATGTGTTGGTGAACGACCCTTTCCCAGCAAACATGAACACTGTCCAGCTTCCACACTTACTACGTCGATTTAAGGTGGAGAAGCTTGATCCGCTTTGTGAGACGGCCAAGACGTTGATCTCAGAGTACAAAGACCTTCTGATCCGCGTGAACTTGGCTAAGTGAATCTTGGGTCTGAGATTGGTTTTGAGGAGGCCACCAAAATTCATGTGGCACATATGAGTGTTAGTAGGCAGGGCCAGGCATCTCATGGGGAAGAGCTAGACGCTTTTGTCTTCCGCATGCTCATGAACTCATATCAGGTTCCATGTGTTTTGCCCCCTAGCTTGGCTAATATGTTTGCAGTGTCGACTTGGAAAGCTTGATTGGGGCACCTAGCTCTTAGGGGAAGAAGCCGGCCAGGTCTAGTCACTCGTTCTATGCACCTTGTTGGTGTGCCAACATGTTTCCCAGCCTAGAAGATCTATACTTGATCCAGTGCCGGGATTTTGCTTTGCGCCATTGAGTGATGCCGCTTGTCTCTTATCTTCGAAGCAGCCGGATCTCTTAAGATCTGCGAGTCCACATCTCTTGTGAAAATCATGCATTGCCTGCATGCATGCGTGTCCGTTTAATTGCTGTAATCCATAATCTGTGAGATCTGGATTGAAGGGTAACGGAAGGGGGGAGCGTTGAACAAGAATATACCGCCCAACCCGCCACGCAGGCCTACAGAGTGACGATGAAAAAATCAACCGGGGCTGCCGAAGCAATCCCCTCCTCTGTCCTCACCAACGCTATCCAGGATGTGTGCAGTGGCGTTACTTGGACACAAGTACAGGCTTCATCTTGATCAAGATCAGACTAGTATAGTTGTAATATAGTATTGGGCTGTCAATATAGTGCCCATTACCTGCTCACTGGAGTACAGTTCCTTTTCATAAGTACTTGGTTTTTGAAAGAGATCTCATAGGACATGGCGTGAACAGTTCGCATCTTCTCCAACCAATCGCTGTCCCACATGCCTGCCAACCCAGCCACCTACTACCCGGTGCAACTGAGGGGAGCACTGTTGGCAAAGCGATGCGGAACATCCGAGCTCATGTGTCAGATCCTTGGCCAACGTTTCCGCCCTGATCCCCACAATACTGTTTTGATCCCTTCGGTGTATGTTTGTCAACATGGCCCATGTCCGATTGGTCATGACTCACCTTGTTTCCTGAAAGACAAGCCCTCTAGAACCTACAGGTCTCAGCAAACAACGTTATCAACACTCTGCACAACAAGGATTGAAACAATGTGGGGCCAACCTGTGCGCTGAGGATTCTGGAGGGCACCGCTTGCATCCACTTACCAAGAAACTCGGGCTCCTGTCGAACCACAATGATTCGAGAGATTGGTGGCGACTCTTGGATGATGGTCCAGACTCTTGGATCAAATGCCATATTCTGGTTTAGCAAAATTTACTTGATCCGGGAACCGTTCTCGATGTTATATAGAACTCAGCTATATTATACATCTCCTAATGCCTTGGGTCCAGTCTGTGCCAGAAGGTCGTAATGAATTATTTATAAAATTTTTCTATGATCGAACGTTCCATGTTTCTTGGTTGAGTTAAATGAATCCATGCATGTGCATGTGCTGAGATCATCCGTGCAGCATTTACTGTAGTACACACGAACTGCATCCAGCTTCAACTCGGAAACCTCGATCTTCGCTAGATCGACCTTGTTTCTTTGCACAATGGCGGTCACAAATCAGGAAGTAAGCTACTTGAATATCCCAGTGAAGTACAAGGATGGGAATGGCAGAATTGTTATTCGCTCGGAGCCATGGCCCATCATTGATGTGCATGAAACCATGAGTTTTCTAGTGGGAGCTGGAAAGATTCTAGTTCCCAACTCGGAGCGGCTAAAGTATTGGAGAACCTCGAAAGAGCACGGAGAGAAATGGGCTCAGAATGTGGAATCTGAGCAGATGGTGCCGATCGGAATATACGGTGATTCCGCCAAAATGACAACCAAGTTTGGAAGCGAGAACGCGCTTGCAATGTTTTGCAACGTGATACTGTGGAGGCCTTCATCAGTTCGATGGAGCAGGTTCTTGATATTCGCTATCCCAGAGGAACGGCTCACCAACCAAGCCTTGCAGGCGTTCTTGAGGAGAATCGCGTGGAGCTGCAACCATGCTTTTTCTGGCAGGTTTCCCGATGCTGGTGTGCATGGAGAGCCAATGACTGGGGAAGCGGCGCGCAAAGCCGGGTTGGCTTTGACATCTAGAATGGATCGATTCCAGGTGACAGAGTTCAGGGGAGACTGGGGCTGGCACAAGAAGATTTGGAGATTTTGGAGAACGCAGTGGAATGCAGAATATGTCTGCCACCTGTGTGATGCTAAGGGCATTTCAGGGGACTGGCGGGAGGTGTACTGGAACATCGAATCCAACAACCACAGGGAGTTCAATCTCACGGCATTCATTGCGAACCGCATCCCTTCCCGACTTGTTTGTTACTTGGAATGCAGGTTCATGCCTTCCATGCCTTCTAGCATGCTGGCCAATGGTCCATCATAAATGAACTCCTGCACGCACGCATGCTCCCAGGAGCATGCATTCATGCATCCACTCATGGTTCATTCATTCTTATCATTGATTTTCATGTGATCCATGATGTATGTGCAACGGTCCTGCACCATCAAGGACACATTATTGTGCATTTGCGTTTTGCTGCAATTTGTTGATTAGGTCCTCTCCTGACTATCCGTGGTTTTGATCCATCGTGTATACGGTGGTGCCTGATGCATGTACTGCATCTAGGAATACTTTATGGCTGTAATGGCGGGACTTTGTAACTTGCATGTACGAGGCCTTTTTTTGTTTCACTTGCAGCTGTGGAGTTCTGCAATGTGTTCTTCATAAGTCCGGTTTCGATCGCAGTTGGGCAGAATATCTTCGGCTCGGCTCATGAGCTCAGGAACCTCCTCCTTCATTCTGGCATGTTTGGTGACCCAAATGTCGACTCCAAGCGTGTCCTACTTCACCGGGCATACATCAACTTCAAGCAATTTTGCAGCGCTAAAGGGATCTACTGCAGTCAGCCGGCATTCCAGGAGAAGCTTGCAACTTGGCAGACCTGTGAATCAGCGTTCAAATTGGCATCCATGCCAAGTCAATGTGCGCAATCTTACCAGTCACTGTACGCAATAGATGCCACCGGCCCGCACCAAGTTGTATCAAAAGAACGGGGATGTGCTGTTGATCGCGAAGGCTTACAATGGACGATGCATTATGCAATGGCTTACGGAAGTCGTTGCTGCTTTGCCTGAGCAGTTTGCAGCTGTGGATCCCAGGACGCCCATCATTGCACTCGCAATGCGCCATGTTTGCAACAGGTGCATGTTCCTGACTAACGCCTGCCACACACACAACGGCTCCATTTCCGAGAAGTAATTAGTGCATTTATATCAACTGTTGATCGACTTAATATGCTCGTGGGTTCTGCCCAGCCATGCACTGCATGCAGCCCCCACTGCTCAGTTATGTCGTCTGGGATTTGATTACAGAACTTCTTCAGAATTAACATGTATATGCGGGCGATGCTGCTATTTGCTGATCCTATATTCTATAAATTATAAACCCATGCACGGTGTGCTGTGCGCACTCATGATCATGATCACGATCGCTTTCATCTCACCAGGTTTGCCTTCGACATCCTTCGACTGTGCTTTCCGTCCGAACCTCCCTGTCCAGACCAGGTTGCATCTCAGCCGATTTGTGCATTGCGTTGAGGCCGCCAGTCGCTTCATGAAGCTTGCCAGCAGCGCCACGCAAGCGCACACATGAGTTGAACAAAATGTGGGTCAGTTACGAATTACTAATATAGCTAGCTTGTACAGGTTAGACAGCCAATCCTAAAGGGATCAACTAATATAAATCACTCTAATTTGGATATTTTTGAGGACTGAAGCTGAAGCCCGGGAAGCCTTCCACCATGGTACATCCTTTGTTGGATATTGGCTGAGATTGGCAAGAATTTCATTGAGGCCTTTTTACCGGCATGTTTATACTGCATGTTTCTTCATCATGCAATAAAACTTTAAACAACAATGACGTTTGAATGTTTCTAGCTGCTAGAGCATAATAATGTGTTGAATCCACTGATCCTGCTGTTGTGTGCAACCCAACAAGGCAAAATCGCCAAGAATGGTTTGTTCGCCCGAAACTTCACGTGTCTCGGCAGACGTTTTTAGTGTTGGGGTTCCAACCCATTGTAATCCATCCTACCTTCCTAGCTAGGCCTTTATGCATATTTGCAGATCAATCATGACGTGCAGAGCCTTGGCAATAACCTTTACATGGACCGTGCGTGCTATGCAATATTCTTGTTCATGGCCCTGGCCTGAATTGGTTTGTTTTTGGCCAGTACGAATTGAGGATCGAACCCCAGGTATTATCATTGCTTCGCAGATGAAGATGCGATGTCTTGGGTGAAAAGCCACTCTGCGAAAAGAAACATAAAAAATAGACTGTTGAAAGACACCCACTAGCATGTACTGTCGTGTATAATTGCTTGTTTGATTGGTGGGTCCATCCTCGAGCTTGCCGGAACTTCTGGACCCAGGCACCTATGGACGAGCGCACGCTCTTCACAGAATCCGCTGGATAGTTCGATGTGGCCGGCTCCGGATCCTTTCTTCAATTGATATCATACTAGTCCGCTGGTTTTTCCAACTCCTAGTAGCCTGTAGCATCTGACCTGTGCAACCTGTTTGACATGCATGCATGCCAAGTTCTATACAGGAGTGGAGTAGGAGGAGTTGGATCGAAGAGCTTTTGACTCATTTGATCAAGTTTTGTGGTGCACTGAGCCAACTAGTTGATATAAGGATCGCTGCAACGAAGATGAAGGTGAAAATGCTTCTCGCCTAGAAACCTTTCTCTCACCGTGGAGGTTGTTTTGAACTTGTGCTGATTCGTTTCGTTCGATGATCAACTCTTGCAATGATATTTTCAAAAGGGTTTGTAGTACACCTTCCCGCCCTTGAATGGCCAAGGCTGAACAGATCGGTGGCTGCAAGATTTGCCAAGGGCCGCGCATGAAAAGTTGGAGATGTGGCTGTGTGGAGGGTCATGCAAACATGCCACCGTGAATCCCGTGAACCATAAGTACCATTTCCAAAATAGTACTTCATGAACCGACCATTTTTTAAATAGCCTTTTGAAGCTGAGGGTATATAATCTATAACCTCAAAACCACAAATCGTTTAGTGTTGTTAGGTAAGTGTTGACGGTTAGGTAAGTGTTGACGGAAAATGGAAGTGGCAGGGTAGGATGAACTCTCCTTGTTCCACCAGAAAAGCTCAAGCCAACACGAGGCCAGCATCTTATGCTAAGCATTCGCCAGTCTTGGTCTTTTCTTGCAGGAATAAAGCACAAGCTTGTATCATTAGCTGAGTCAGTTGCCCATCGTCCGAAGTAAGGCAGTTGTGGCCCAAGTGTCAAAGTACACTCTTAAAGATTCTTGAAAGCTTCGGCCGTGACGTGTCAACGGGCGTCACGATGTGCGCCATGGCTTCCAACAACATGTCCAACGCTCCGATGCCCTCCACGTTGCGGCAAGGGCAACCTGGATTGGAACCAGCTGATTCTAGAAGCGTCAAAGATTTTGAGGGTTCCCGCAAATTTCAAATGATCCCAAAAAGGATCTTTAAAGGGACGTTGTAGGACACAGGGAATCCCATGATTCGGAGGGTCACCTATTTTGAGAAACACCCAGTGTGAGTGTGTGTGTATGTGTGCGTGTAAACGTTCTACGCGGATCCCTTGTCGACGTCGGCTGTGGAGCTGTTTCGACCTTGTGATCCAGTTGGCGTGGTTAAAAGGGCAGAGGGTCCGATGCGGTCGTTTGGAGCCGGGGCGCAGGCTCTCCTGCCATTTTCGCAGCAAGAAACTCCAAACATTGTTGCATGATGTTGCATGAGAAGTGTGCGCAAGAAGCACTCACACTTGTCCAGAGTTTCATGTCAAAGACCTTGAGATCTAGAGGTCTGAGGTCTAGAGGTGTAGAAGCAGAAGGCCTAGAATTTAACCAGAGAGATCTAGAGATCTGGAGGTCTAGAAGTGTTTACATCCAGAAAGATCAAGAGATCTGCAGGTCTAGAGCTCTTGAGTTCCAGAGAGGTCTTGAGATCTAGAGTTCTGGAGGCCTAGAGATGTAGAGGTCTCTAGATCTAGAGGCCTTGAGATCTAGAGGTCCAGAGGTTTTGAGTCTAGAAAGGTAGAGGTCTCAAGGTCTAGAGATGTGGCTTAGAGAGAGCTAGAGGTCTAGAGGCCAAAGATCCAGACCCTACTGATCTGCTTTGTTTGACCTTATATACCATGAGTTTGACCTTACAATGGGAGAGGTCTAGTCTAGAGATCTAGATCTCAAGGCGGAGTACTTGCAGAAGATACATGGACCAGATCACTATTTGCAGGATCACTCTAGCAAGATCTCTGAGCACCAGAAAATGGCACACATATGAGAACACACGCATGAGAGCACATAATGCTAACGCCTGCCACGAAACCTGCACATCAAGATTTGCATCGCGCTGCTTTGCCAAGGCGTTTCGCAGCAAGAGCGTTTCCAAACCAGCATCAAGATGCCAAAATGCAAAGCTTGAGACTTCTCATTTCTGAAAACGAGCCACATGTCCCAAGGTTGCGATTCAATGCACCTGCCATGAAAAGCACAAAGTCCGAAAACGCGCACGGGGAGGGTAGTCCAGGAATGCCCCTGCTCGGGGCCTAGCAGATTTTGCAAGCCTGTGCAGTCAAAATGCACTATCTCGAGAACACTGCAAATAGCAGCGAATTAGCCGGACACCAGTGCCACCGATCAAACACCCAGCCTTAACTATTGACATTGGAACCCTTAGTGGGACCACACCCTATTTGAGGAACAAAAGTAATCGGAATGGAAGTTTAATTTTGACCGCAAGTGAGTGGATAATTGTGCAAAAAGGGGCTTGCAAGTCGCACGGGTTTCTCGTTGTAACAGCTCCATGAACCTTCATGCAAGAAGTATTTGATGTCCGATGTCTCATGTGATTGAATCGCTACACCCAAACTAGCAGGTGGTAACAACAACGGTCATTCATGCGTTTCACGGTACATAATGTCCATGTATACGTTGAATTTGTGAACAAACATGTTGTATGCGGATACCTCACCTTAATTGACAGGAACACAATTTGTTTGGTATAGCATTCCACTTTCATGTTCAGGTGTGAGGTTGCTCAGCATCATTCATCCTATTTTCCAGAGGGTGTTCTCAGTGATCAACAACCTGTTCAAAACATTTCAACCCCTGTTTCCATGAACACCCCGATTCCAAAGGTGCACAATTTTGGTGACCATGTCGTCCAAGCCCCAACGGATGGGTCCTTTCGGTGCTTTCATTGGGCGCTTCTGGCCTTTCCCTTTGCGGCGACGCAAGGCCTCCCTCCGCTCCGTTGGGAGCAGCGCCAGCACCTGCCCGCTTGCAACAGTTGCAGCAGATCTTGACGCGTTTCGTGGCGCAAGCACGGCGGGCAGATTTGGGCACCGGAATCCAGACCCCTCAAATCAACAGGGTGTTTCTTCGAGTCCTGACTCTGGCCTGACTCCTGAGGGTTTGTCCCCCTGCTATGGATGGTTGGACCGAACGATGGGCGAGCTTTGAACACCGAGCCTTTTCGCGTCTGAAGGCGATCGCCGGCAATCTTTCGATCTAAACCTTGTTGGATCCATCATGATCCGTCAAAGGTCCCATGCAGAGCTTTCACGCGGGGGACCCACCGGGCGAGTTGGGGCGAAGGTGGGGCGAAGACACTCCGTGACAGCCCGGAACCCTGCGCCGGTCTGTTCTTTTTTTCCAGGTCGACCATAGCGTCCGAGAGGCGGCGGACATGGCTGTTGTGTCATCCCCAAACAGGCAGAACAGGTTGAAACCCTCCGATCATCCCTGATCCAAAACATTCCAAAACAGTTGTTCTTTAAAAAATTGTGTGACTCTTTCTTTGGTGGCTTCTTACTGGGCAGACTCCTGCACTTCCCCTCGGCACGGCCTGGATCTGAAACACAAAAGCTTGCTCCAGGCTTCGAGGTCTCAATTGCCGAGGCGACCAAGCGGGAGTGGGATGAGCTGAGACATGGAAGGGGACAACGCATGATTGATTCACAGAACGTGTTTGAGATAAGAAGTATGAAACCCCGGCTCCTGGGGCGTGGAAGATATAGACTGACTATACTACTGTATATAATTAAACCAGTTCGTCGAGGATGTGTCCATTCTGAGATACACCCACATCAGTGCTGCCTTTCATGCAACACATTCCCAATGGCGAGTTACCAGTATGCTTGATGAGAAAAGCTTGGCGTCAAGTGGATTTGAAGACATGCATTGCATTAAAAAACTTGTTGCAGAGTGTTCCAGTTTGGCACAGTCAGGGTCCACAAGGTATTTGGTTGTGGGCCAAAACTCTGGTTGTGCAGCCAAACTCGATCATCAATTGTGTTGGATGTCCTGCCGGATTCGGGACCTTCCCGACGTGGCCTTCCCAGGCAAATGACTTGGTGATCTTAGAGGACTATGAGCGTCTTGGTCGCCGCGGCGACGGCGGTTCCAAGGGGTCCGTCCATGGCGTTCTGGGCTGATTGTTTTTTTCACACGGTCGCCTGAACGGGGTGGACCTGGGGAAGATGGGTTCAAATCATCCGTACATGGGCCATGGAGTGTTTTTTCCTACCGGGGCTTGGGGGTGAGGCCTCGCTGAAAACTCAGGGTCGTGTGCATCCTGGACGACTCCGGCAGCATGAACCTGGCCAGTCAGCCGGCCACACAGCGATCACTCTTCGCCGAATCCAAGACGCGGTGGCAGGAGCTGCAAGAGTCGGTGCTTGGGACATGAACTTGGATTTGGTACGGCCAATGGGTAGATTCGGGGGCTTGAATGGGCGACCCGAGACTTCACTCGTTGGAAGCATGTGATCTGCTGTGAGGGGCTTGGTTCTGGTCCCGAAAACCCTCTGCCCGGGCACATGGAAGCCCACGCTTTCGGAGATCCCCCATGGAACTTCTGTGCGTAAGCACATGCGCAGCACGAGACCATCACTTTTTTGTTTCGAGCAGCTGCATCTGAAAGGCAGTTGTGTTTTTCTGCCGACACCTACATCATCCAAACACCTCCTTTGGAATCAAACATCGAAGAAGCAGGGCATAGCAGAGATATGATATTCCACTATATTCCACTCTCTCATGCTGACTCCTGACTTCAAAAATGGTGATGCTGCCAGTTCTGTGGTCTCCTGCCGGGTGTTCCGACTAGGACCTGCCAACGATTTGGCGGACTGGTTCAACCATGAACCCCTCCGCTCCCTGGACAACTACAGACCCCAAAATCGAATTGGCTCGGTAGATGAGAAAATTCCACCGATCAAGTATAGAAACCATGTTTCAATTACGGGGGAATCCGCACAATTCCAATCCATCCGGAGAGCACCTGATTTCCAAGGATACAAGTGAGTGCAAACCAGTTGGTTTGAAAAGCGTCGATGCAATTCAGTATATGGGAGCTCAGTGGTTTGGTACTAACAAGATCGCTTATGTCGAAAAGGAACACCTTCCTTTTTCAGGCTGGTGCATGTCATCAGCACGATGCCCCAGGTGACATTGCTGGTTGAATTGGCCAACTGCTTCGACAAGACGGGCGTGGATCTATTTTTCCTGAATCTTTCCACCATTTTGCGACCTTTTCTGTTCAGGATATGTCCACTCTTTTTCATGTGGACACTATAGGGCCATGGCAGGACTCAACCACAACTCCCCCCATTATTTCCGCAACCAAAGAGGGCGAGGGGGTCTTAACACGACAAACTCATTGGATCTTGATGGGTCTTCATTTTTGCTTGAGCAGAAGTTCAGCAGGAGTTCCAATCTCAATCTCTTAAAGCTGCTCGTTACGACGCCTGCCAGTGACTTCAAGACCTCACCGAGAAGACCTTCGGCATCTCATCTCCGACTGTGCGCCACTTGTTCCGTTCGTAGCGAACCTTGTTACTACTAGTAAGGCACCTGTTACTACTAGCGTGGCACTTGTTCCGTTCGTAGCTATGGCAACTGTTCGGCAATGGTCAATTGTCAAGTCACTCGCAGTATCAGTCGACCCTTTCCGCCAACGATGCTAGAGTACAAGTCCGCCAACGTGGCTCTCACGCACAGGTCCAGGGGGCTTTGGGCTTTTGCGGAGCCCCCGCATCATGTCAATGCCGAAACTCTCTGCCTCGACGCTTCCTGGCGCCAAGAATGACTTTCAAGGTCGCCTGGATTTGGAATAGCACGAAGTGAGAAACCATCCCCTTTTGCTTGGCCATCGCGACCTGATCTTGGCCCTCGCTTCTCAAGCTGATCCAGTCTAGGGTGGTTGACGGCCATCGTTTAGACCAGCGTTCGCCCTGCCTGTGAACTGCTTTCTAAGAACCTGCAACCCCCCGGGCCCCCGACAGTCTCGGCGCGCTGAGTCTCGGAACTTGGGGGCTCTCGCCATTTGGGGCTCTATGGGCCAACCCTGAGTGTTACACCGGGTGCCACTGGGACTAGGAAGAGTGCTTGCTCGATGCATTCGGCGGGTGGGTTGGCTCAGCGTGTTTGATTGTCGACGGCTTGCATTTGGTGGTTGGCTTGGGGGTTCTTGGCTTAGTGGCCGATTGTGGTAATTTTCTTATCAGCGAGAAGATGCAAGAAGATCAGACATTGTACCAGAAGAAGAACGTTTGTTTGGGTGGTTTTTTTGACAAAAATGTAATATTGTAATATATGCATGTGCTTTCCCGGCACTTTTTCAACTCTGTTTCATCATGCTTTCCCGAGATTACGGGAACACAAAGATCCATTCGTGTGGACAGTGTGGACTTCTAGGGGGGCGGTGTCACAACGTTCTCACACTTCTTCTGGCATCAAGGACCATATCATAAAGGCTGGAAAGTGTCCTGGCATATGGTCTGACATCCTTCCTGGCACGTGTTCTGACACCTGTCCTGTCGTCAAGTCTGACATGTACTCTGACATGTCTTGTGGCCTGTGCTTCCGACATCTGCTCTCGCATCAAATTCAGCATTTGTTATCATGTGTTCTGACATGACATGTATTCTGACAGTTCTTCTGCCATCAAGCTTGCCCTCGAACTGACATTTGTTTGAATAGTGTTTTTACAGGTGTTTTGATATATGTTCTGTCATTTGTCCTACAAGTAATCCAAAATGTGTTCTGGCGTTCTGACATTTGTGCTGACACGCGACAAGTGTTCTGACATGTTTTGACATTTGTTCTGAGATGTGTTCTGGCATGTGTTCTGACAGTTGTTTGACGAATGTGTCGACGTGTCGACATTTGTTCTGAGATGTGTTCTGGCATGCAACCCAACAATTGTTCTGACATGTTTCTGCAATAAACGTCGGCATGTTTCCTGGTTTTCTACTTGCTGACATTCATGTGGCATCTATGCTAACAATGTTCCTGGCGTTCATTTGGCAGCTATTCTGGTTGTCCATCCGGCATCTATTCTGACATTTTGGGTTTCATTCTATCTGACATCTACGCTGACACTCCTCCAGGATTACCTGGCATCTATTCTGACATCGTTTCTGGCATTCTATCTCGCATTGATCCCCGACCTCACTGGACACCAGATGCGAGACGGCACCGTTCATCCCATTAGAGACCCTGACATGGCAGGTGGGGACTGCCAGGGGGAAGGAAGGGTATCCTCCCCCGATCCCTTGAACATCACAAAGAAGTCCCTCTTAGTTACCTTTTGAAGTGCACATGGTCTCTTGTATACATGATCTTCAATGGGCCCCCGGTCTTCACCGAACTCAACCCACATCGACCTTTTTTGACCAAACGACGCACCTCAGGAACCGCGGGCTGATCGATGGGGTGAAGACCCCCAAGGATGAGCGCCTGGCTGCAGCCTTCCGACGAAGTGCTGCCGGTGGAACGCCGCTCACCCAAAGCCTGCGGATCGTAGCAGAGCACTGTGAAGGAGAGAGGCCGGTGAACAGTTTGGCAGTGAGTTTGGCGTTTGCAGGGTCATGGAGATTATTGCAGTTTGTTCGTAGGTGTCCGTTGCTGTTGACATCTGTTTAATGTTGTTGTAGCATTACAAACTTTCAGTTTTGCGGGATGTTGTTTGTTTTGGACAGTGTTGTTAGAGGTTTGGATCAGGTAGTCTTTTGCATGCACTTTGGTTTGAATCCTATTGAAGGTTGTAGTATTTTTGTATCATCCTCTTTACAAAACTCCACCTGGACCATCGAGGAGGGAGAGTGTTTTTTCCCAGCCGTAATTATCCCAATTGCAAGTGACACCAACAACACGCACAAATGTTCCTTTTCCCCCCAGCACAAGGTTGACCGCCTCCGTCGAAAACCATGGTTGCATGTTCACATCGGAATGACAAGGTTTACACGGTATTTCAGTGTTTGGGCCCAATTCCACAATTCGACTCAATTCGACCGGCATCCAGTTTGGCAATAGGCCGATCCTGCTCATGATCTTCACGGATGGAGAACCCAACGGCGGAGTGCGACAGTTCGAAAAAGAACTGAAACGACTGGTCACGAAGAAGAGCAGTGACAAGACCTTTAAGGCTGGAACCCCTTCTGGAAGCTTTGGTGAGGTCAGTCATGGTGTCCTCACAGGAGACTTTTTGAACCTTCGTGTTGCGGGCTGGGCGGCTTGCTGTCTTGGGCGGTGGGAGTCGTTGGTCAGAACAGAATCAGTACTCACCGACCCTTGGTTTGGGTGCCAGGTGATGTGCACGACTCCGAGCGCTCTAAGCGAGCGCGGAATAACATGTTTGATGCCTCTCCGCGACCCTCCAGCAAAAACGAACATAGAGTATCATAGAGTTAAACAATGTTAAACATATATAATAGACATTAATAGTAGTAGTGTCAGTGGTTCTGCCCATTTGGAGACATCCCCCCTTTGCAGATCTTTGCAGCAGTTGCAGTTGTCCAACTAGAGACAAATCCAAATAGATGACCAACATGAAATGTACCGTTCTCCATCATAATCTTGGTACTCGTAACTTGCAGCTTCCCAATCAAGGTTTCAGACTACTTCTATGTACTGTATGTCTATTTGTTGCAGGACTACGGATATCAAGAGCTTTTATATGTGGACACTGAGACAGTAGGAGGCTGTGCAAATTGCACCTATGTGCGCATGTCGAAAGGAACATGACACCCCCATGTAGGTTCCGCGATAAAAAGCTAAGCGAGTCCAGAGTGGGGACATGCTGCGCTCCTTTTTTTGAAATCTTCCAGATTCCGAAGCCCTGGCAAACGGAAGCTGCCGGGAGTCGCTGGCAGGTCCAAATCATGGCGTGTACTTCTGACCAAGATGCAGTAGGAGACTGGGCTCGAACGCTGGCGAAATGTTCCGCTGGCGAACGCTGGTGTGTAATCGAATATGTCATATGTGGTCAACTATGATTGGTGTCTCTTTTTTGTCCAATTCCAGATCAAAGAAGCGTTTTACTCCGAAGGATACACACAAGAAAGTCATGGAAGGCATCTAGTATGCATGTTTGTGTGTGTGGGCGCTCTCGAGCCAAGTGTGGCAGACATTGGCTCACAATGCTTGTGAGCTTCCAGTTTTGCAAATAGTCCAGCGCAGAATAGCTTGTTTTCGCATTAACCACATTGATTCACCTGGGAAGTAAATGTGGCTGCATGGGGCTGGCCAGCCTCAACTCCGCTGTCAGTGCAGTCAGTTATATAGAACAGTCCAATATCTCAACCTCCATGTCACGCATGTCACATGTCTTCTCCCAAAGGGTTGCGCAAAATCCTGGCAAAGCACGTAGTATTATGTGGTGGAGGAAAGTTTCATGAAGATTTGATAGAACATGATAGTACCAGCATGCGGGTGAAGCTCTTTTTTGGAAAGAGACTCTTCGAAAGTTGGGACGGCTGCGATGGAGGATGCATAGACAACCAGGCATCACAAGCCGATTCAGGCTAGCCACGAGGAAGTTGACTTGGGTCCAACAGGTCTCATTTGCAATCTTGATGGATCATGGCCGATTTTGGCATGCTTCTCACTGGGGCCTTTGCTTGCTTTCAGCAGACAAGTTTGAGCTCTCGTGTTTGTTCGAGAATCAAACTCCACCGACCAATCCTTAGCAGCATCAGCAATTGCTTCCAAAATGGCCGGGCAGCCCACCACCGAACCTCCGTTTAGAGAGCTGAATGAATTCACCACTGACCTGATCATTGAGTGCGGGCTGTTTTGCTCAACCAAATGCTGTTAAGAGTGCTGGGACCAGCAAGCTGGTCCCACCTTAGGAGACGGCCTTGCTGGTTCACCTTCACTTCACTCAGACCAGGGAATGCTGAAAACGCAGACCTTTCGACAGGTCACCGGTCACCACTCACCACGACTGGAGACCTCGTCGTTTCCGCAGACCTTCAAGTCTTTTGTGATGTCCTTTAGACGGTTTTACTTTGTCCTGGCCGGAGATGATGATCCCAGTAGAGGGGTGCTGGCAAGAGATCAAAAGCCGGTTTCGGGCCATTTGATGGAGCCTGTTTGCTAGAAAGTCTGAGCCCTATCATGCTCAGATTCTGGAAGCATGAACCGGCATGAGACATACGAGACATTTAGGATGGAGTTGGAGGTGCCTAGAATCCCCAAACCTGGATTGTCAGCCCAGTGGAGCCTTGCCCTGTTTCTGCAGAAACAGATGTGCAGCGAGCTCCTTTGAGACTCTGAGTTCCGATGTACCAAGATACAACTACTACTTCCCTGAATTGGTCAAAACTTGACATTTGACCTTCTTCCCAAAGTGTGTCATGAATCCAGTTGCCAAAGTAGAGCTGTTGTAGCTCCAGGATACTTGAACGAAATTGATGAGAAGTTTGGCAAGGTGGACGTTACAGATGCCTGGAATGAGGAGGTGTTTTGAGTCCCCGTCACCTTTACACAACTTTCGCGGAATTGCACGGGACTACATTCCTGGTCTCCACCAGTTGAGGATGTTGAGGCCATTCCAGTGGATGAAAGGTCCGCGAAACCCTACGATCGGATAGATTTCCCGGAAAAGTCTGGACCTTTGTAATCCTTTGGTTGTTTATATTGTATCACAGAAGTTCCTCCAATGCTTTCCAAACTTGGATATACATCGAGCCTGGCCACATTTGTTCCATAATAGGCTATCATACATACATATATATATATATAGATAATATATGTTTATAAGTTGAATCCGAAGAGAGCCTTCAACACGGGCATTTGTCCGGTACAGGTCCAGTCTGCCGACTCGTTTTGTCTGGTCGTTGAGAACATGTTCTTCTCAAAAAGGCACCGTCTAGCACGGGACCGGAGAGCCGAGGATGACTACTATAGTGAGATGCAGGAGGTCGTCATGAAGGCTCGGAAGAGGCCACAGTTCACGCGAGGAGATTGGTTGATGAAGGCCCGGGGCGGAACACCGGGGTGCACACATGGGATGATGGGCATGGGCGGAAGGCCGGAACGCCTATGTTTTGATTCAGGAAATGGCTTTGGCAAGTCTACTGTACAAGGTATCCGTTTGCCAGTTGTACACGCAGGATCTCGCAGGAGCATGGTAGGTTTGGGATGGTTTGGGTACACCTATCCATGCA
This sequence comes from Durusdinium trenchii, assembly GCA_963970005.1. Taxonomy (NCBI): domain Eukaryota; class Dinophyceae; order Suessiales; family Symbiodiniaceae; genus Durusdinium; species Durusdinium trenchii. The sequence continues at coordinate 244,929 of CAXAMN010025672.1, forward strand.
AAACAGCGCACTGCCGAAAGAAATGTGATACCTGTTCGGGACAACCATACCACAGCTGGGCTTTGCAACCCAGTGGGCAAATACTCTTCTCCTGAACCTTGACAATGAGATAAGACCCGAGCATATGTATTCATGGTGAATTTGACTGTAAATTCAAACAAACTGATTTCGTCAAATGCGTAAAAGACATGTTTTCCCGAAGGTGTGGCGAAGGGTTCCCATTCAATCCCGTTTATATTCTGGGGGTTTGGGGGCTGGACATGCATGTGTTCACCTGGTGTTGTCTCGTCTCGGGTCTCGTTGCGTTCTCGTCGCGTTGAGCAAACTCCTGCCAGAAGCTTTGGGAAGATGTCTTGGATGAATGGAGAGGGTCTTATACCAAATGCTTGTTTTGGAGATTTGACACTGCACTTTTGGAACTGGCCCGCCCCTTCGAGCACATGAAGCACGAGCACGCGCACTCTCGAGTGCACATATGAGAGGATACAAGTATTGAAGCATACATAAAACAGGAGGCATGTGAGAGCGCACAGGTAAAACAGAGGCATGAGACCATGCATTTAAGAGCACACACCTGAGAGCACACATTTGAGCAAACATGTAAGGGCCAACATATGAGAGCAAACATGCATACAAGATCATACAAGAACACACATGTGATAGCACAAACATGCAACACACGCGCACACACGTAGACGCATGAAAACACATATATAAATGAGAGAGTATAACGCGCACGCATGAGAGTTCACATGCATGAGCGAACACATGAACACGTGCATGAGAGCACAACAGAGAGCACACACACACATGAGAACACACATAAGTTACATAAACAAACACGCATGTGCGAACACAGGTGAGGGCACGAGGTTTTAGAGAGCATGCTGCGCTGGCTATCAAATCTACACTTCGAGGTTCACATGTTGTTGCGCCTGCCACGAAATCGGCACTTGGAGGTTCACAAAGTGGTGCGCATACTAAAACTGCACTTCGAGGTTCAGTCACAAAGTGTTGTGCTTGCCGCGAAGTCTGCACTTTGAAGTTCACAAAGGGGGGGGCGCCTGCCACAAAATCTACATTTGGCTTAACAAAGTGCTGCTCGGTGAAAATATCATCAACAACAAACATTTCCCATTATGTTGAACCATGAATTGGCAGCTAGGTCTATGTTGAGATGGGTCAGCACCTTTCTTCCCGCACAAGACAAAGTTATGGAACATGTTGCCAATGTCCGATGAACCCCGTCACTTTGGGTACAGAGATAAGGGTTTGAAACGCAAGTGGTGGGGCCATAGTTTGACAACTGTTGTTGATCACAAAAAAGAACAAGTCAGGACTACATTGGAACCCTTCTGCAGGCACAACCGATCACGAACACCCACAACCGATCACTAGGCGCTATGGTGTTGTACATGCTGCGTACGATGCGGTTCTGCGATGTGGTCACAGTGGTCTCAGTGAATGTCGGTGATGTCGCTGCGCCATGCGGTGCTTGGATCGGACAATGCGTTGTCCTAGTGCCGCTGTGCACCAGTGCTTGGTGCAAAGCCTGTGCTGCGTGCGCCATGCCGTTCTGTGGCCTGGTGGGCCACCAGTGTCCTGTACATCGATGATGTCAGTTCAAAAACATCTCTTACCCCAAAAACATTTGGATTCGGAGGTTCTATCAGGTTTTTCGTTGCATCACGGAAAGCTGAGTGAAACAAACCACGACTGCCTCCCAAGGCCCAAGGCGGCCGTTTCGATTGTGTATGTGGAGTCAAATCACCGATCATCCATACTTGGTTCTCGATACCACAGCAACAAGAAACCATTGATATGCATGACACATACATGCACTCGTGTCATATTGTGTATATACAAATGGTATGGTATGTATATTGTTGTAGTTTGTTATGTGTTGTTAACCCCTGAACACTCAACACCTTTTGATTGATGTTTTATTTCCACATTTTTTTAAAGGACAATACATTTTGGGTTAAAGACAAACACATAATACATATGATATAATATAGAATAAAGATAGACAGTATGTACGGACCGTCGTTGGTGCGGATCTTATCCTCCTGGATATGGATTTGTTGCATGGCGCATTTTCCCCAAAAGAATTTGGAGTCTGGTCCAGGAAGTGCCTTTAGAAAGGACATAGGACATTCACTTTTCCTTGTGTGGAATTGCGTACATATTTTGGAAACGATACAAAAGGAAGTGACCATATATAAATTCCTTTCGTTGAATTGCTTTTAGAACGAGATGCAACCAGAAATGAAAAGGATGCTTTACAAACCATACCAGGACGCTGGATGGGTACGTTTCTGCATCCCATGGCAATTTGCCGCAGGCGATGCTGGGACCAATCAGTCAAAAATTCGACGGGTGGGATGAGACCGGCAAAGCCAGGACACTTGGCGTTATTTGCATCACCGTTGATGGAAGAAGTCTTTCAATTGTATGTAAAGCCCGTACCCAGTCAGTGGATCACCCTTTTGCCCTTTGGGGGACTCGTTTCCCCACTGAAACATGAACAAGTGGAAAACGGCCCGGGCCCGCACTCGGGCGGGCTGCAAGGGATGGTCATCATCCGGAGGCACATCCAAGATACAGGCAAACACATCATCCAAATGCATCCAATGCGGCTTTCTGGTAATCTGGTGGGACAACTTCCATAATTTGTTCTTCTTGCTTGCTGGGTTGGCTGGCTTGCCGAACTAAGGAAATGCACAACGCATTGTGACGACTCAGATTGCAGTGATCATGATGAGCAATGCGAGCTTTGTAGCATTTGCTGAGGCCGGGCGAGCGTCATTCGCATTGAACATGCCTAGCTTTCGATGACGTGGACCATGGTTTGGTTTGAGAGGCTTGTTTTTTTTTGCTCCCATTGTTTTGCTTGTGTGAGTGTAATACGTTCAGTTGGTTCTGGTCACTTTTGACTCTGGTCACCAAGGCTCGATGGAAGAAAGCAACGATTGTGAAATTACTCTATTGGTCTGTTCCCTCTAGTTCTGAGTGAAACGGCTCCCGTAACGCACGTGAGCTGGGGTTCCTTTGCCAGCGCTTTCATGGATTTGGGCTGGAGGAAAACTTTGGAAACTTTGCCAAAAGCGCTGGGCTATCCTACAGGTCCTCACCTCAGTCTTCCATGGTTTCGACCAACACATCTCCTTACACCCACAAGCGATTTTGAGCCCTCACCAAGAGGTAGAAATTACAAAGAGAATTGTCGGGCCTCAAATGTTTTGAGCGACAGGCTTTAGGCTTCAGCCACTTGGCTTGTCTTCTATTGTCATAAGTTCCATGCTGTGATACTTCCCTTAGGACGCTACGAGGGGCTCCTGGTTGTTTCCGTGTTTGTTAACTGAAGAGAAGTACATCTCCATGGACCGTCCACCTAGGAACAAGGACGCTACTAGGCTGTTTGGCTCCTCTTCGGTCTTGACACCTCGCCCGACAGGTCGCCGCCCGACTCACGGGCCATGGGGCGCCAAAGCGCGCCCGACGACGGTCGGCCGTGAAAAGCGGCATGACTGGGACTGGGACCGGCAAGGTGAAGCAGCAACGCATAATGACTCTATCCTGCTGTTTTTTGTTTTTGGCTGAAGGCTGTCCCAACATTGATGGGCTGTAAGGACTGAGTGGCAAGAGTCAAGGCTTGGATGGTTCACGGGAAGCTGGTGGATGCTGGTGGGTTGGACATGGACATGAGCGAGATTGAAGCCATTCTGGCACTTCTTGGTGACGTTAGAAGGATGGTGATGTAGATTTAGAATCTGCATCCAGACTTCTTTCAGATGTTCAAGGAGGATCCTGAAGCCAAGTGACAGGATCGGTTTTGTCGGGCTTTTTCTGAAGGCATACATAATATGATGCCAGGTCTGTGGGGTACCAGACCATCCGTGTTTGGCATATTTAATCAATGTTAATCATATTTAAGTTCATAGGGTCAGGGCCTCAATCTAGATAAATATGCCATACATGGATGCTGTGAGAAAAAAGCTATTCCGCGCCCGATTGATGACTCTCCCAAGGCGAACATCTCCGGGAGTTGAAGCTGCTCGAGGCACGGCGCCGACTCCGCGGGAACGGCCGCGCGGTCGTACGGGGTCCGCCGGCAGATGGTTTGAATCGTCAGAACCGACCTTGATACCCTTGCGTGTGGGTGAAATCTGAGAGATCTTCCCTTTAGGATGACTTCAAACCTCAGTGGACTGTGGATCACTTGTAACACCCACTGTTTGATTATGGCGACCCTGATGATGTCCTTGTTGTTGAGCTTTCATTGAAGTTGAGCGACTGTGAGCGCGTCTTTTTTCAACGCCATCCCCCAGAGAATTGATCAATGCAGTTTCATCATAAGAGCACGCGGTCACAGACCACTGACTGCGTCAGAGTCCAAAAATAATGCACGTTCCAAATCTGTTAAAACGGTGTTGTGGTGTGTCTTCCCTTTCTTTTGCATTTGGATCAACCTCCAAGACAGGTTGGAGGCCATCGCTATTAGGTTGGAGGACATCGCTATTAGGTTGGAGACCATTGCTCATCGAAGATGCAGCAAAGTCACTGTATTTGTTTGTGCCGTTCGAGGAGAACCTCCAGACTGCGAACCGCACGCACCTGAGGGGGGACTGCTGCAGACCCAGGTCATCCACCTTGTTGGGACTGGGACCTGGAACTTTCATCGTTGGAAGCCTCCCCATGGTGTGCAACTTTCACAGAACAAACCGATGCCACATGCTTTTTTCATAAGCTTCCACTGAAAACGACAGGAAGTCAGATTTGAGTCTCAGTCCTTGGTTTGTTTTTACTGTAATAGCTCTGAACCGGTCAAATCCTTGAGCAGACACTCCCCATACCAACTGTTTCTTTCCTCTTTCAATGTTCCTTTGCTTGTTCATCATTTTTTTTTTTTTGGTGGACCAGACGTCACTCAAATCTATCCTCATCATTACCATCATCATAATAGCCATAATAGATCATTGGAGTAGTAATAGTAATTATCATCGGCAGCGGCAGCTCCAGCTAGGGTATTTGGCCCACTCTGCTGAGCAGTAGTCTACTGCAATCAATTTATTCAATCAATCAAACCTTACATAGGTGCCAGATTTGCCTTCTTGGTATGAAATCGGCGAGTGGTTGTTCGGAACTGTTCAGACCTTCTCTTGTCCGCATCAGAAACGGGGCTTTGACTTGACTGTTTGGGTTTACCTGATCTACATGAAACAAATTGGACCCTTGTAGAAACATATTGGCCATAGAAAGCTGCCCCAAGCAGCTCAGGTCTTTGCCGCCTGCATCGGCTGGACGCTGCCAGAGATGGAGGCGATGAGGGCGGTCATGTGGTTTGCGCCGTTTGAGATCGTTTGAGGGGCTTGGAATACACATACTGCCGGCCCGCCCATACCCTTGGACTCTTTTGGAAGGATCTAATCACAGCGTTGCAAATGACATAGGGAGTGCGTTTGTGGAGAACTTGATTCGTGTTTTCTCACTGTAAGACTTGCGTCAAGTCGGATGAGCGGTGCCCTGATCATCGACACCCCCCTGGCAGCGAAACGATCGAGATGTGTGGACCGATCGCGGAGATCCAATGCTAGGTCGCTAGGTCCTTTACTCAATTGTGACTCCGTCCGTCAAGTAGACTTGCTGAAGAAATCTGGCATTTAGGTAGGAGACTCTTCAATGCGCGCTTTGCTTTCGCCCGCAAGTATTGACATTGCACAGGAATTTCACCATCTCACCATCTACCAAATCCCATGGACATCGGAAAGCCACTGTTCCGGGGCGCGCTGTTTCGCCTTGCTCGTGGGCCACATGGACATCGGCCGGCCTAAACGCACGGCGTCGTGTCGTCGTGACACGAATTACATATGGGAGCAAGATGAGCAAGATGAGCTTATTTGGGGCGCCCCCAAACGGCCTGTTTCACTTGTGAATTTTGGATCACTCACCAAAAAGTGGTCATGAGTCGAAACAATGAACGACATATCTTGCCAGGCTCAAGATGCTTTGAGGAGGAGGCCGGGCTGAATGGACTTGTGTGGGAGAGGCCGTCGCGTTCAGTATTGCCCTCTCCGGGAGATGACGACATAATATGACATAATGCCACCGTGCCGTGATCGTCGAGGCTGCTGATGTTTGTATGGAGGCTGCTGATGTAGTGTGAGCATGTTGTGGTCCCGGATCGTGTGAGCTTGCATACATATATATATATACTGTATATATACATATATATATATATGTCAAAGATTGCATCAAAGTCCAAGTTGCACGTCCACCCTCTTGGTTCGGAACTATCAAAGGTTTGCCTTCAAATGTGAAAAGATGTGACAAGTGCTTACGAACTCGCATGGTGAATTTTGTTCGCTCTTCCAACACATTTGCAGAGCGTACACGTCGGCTGGCATCACACCACACATCCCAGTGGCCTTCCTCACCGAAGCTATACAGAAGAACTTGGGTTCTTCAGGAAGGTAGTGCGTGGCAGTACATGTTTAAAGAGACTGGAGCACAGCAGGAAGGGGTAGAAGGAAAAGCATTGTTTTGTTATGTGTTGCTCACGTTTGTTCCATGAAGAACCTTGTTATCCCGTTTGTATTTGGGATGGGCAATTGACACGGTGCTGGTTATCATGGATGAGCAGCGATGTGTCCATGTGCCCTGCAAAACTCCATGGCCAGGGGGTTGTGGCGTGGGGCGTTTCCGACATGAGAGTTGTTTGGTGAGCGCACAATTGCACAGCGTTGCCTCTTAAGAGTGGACAGGAGAAATTGCCATGATTTCACCACGAAACAAACTTGGCTTCCTCAATGTCAAAGTAGAATTGTGCATCGGGTCAAAGCTTTGAGCATGGGTCGGATCATCGAGCGGTCCAACAAAAAAAAACGTGTTGATGATATACGTTTTTATATATATATATAAGCATGTCACAACGTGACGATCATTTTGTCGAGCAACCCTCTTTGGCAAGTCCCAGGGCCGCCATGTTGAATGATATATACTGTACACACGTGTATTTGATGCCTAAGAGCACCAGGTTCATTGCTACTTGAGTCCTGCTTATATTAAAAAGATGCCTTTGGCTGCTCTTTTTGAACGGGAGTTGTTTGGATCCTTGAGGCACCCGTATCACGTGTCAAGTTCAGATCTCTCTGCCATGAGGTGAGGATCTACCGAGCATTCTGATTTTGGACGCTGTTTTTAGGGCTTGACCTCGCTTGGACTCCTCCGTCTCAGGACGTCGTCGCTCGGGAAGGCATGGACACATCGGTCGTCGTCGTGAGTCGGGAGGGGAGAAGTCCTGACCAAGGAAGGCTGGAAACATCAGGTGTTCATCTGCTGGAACGTGTCAACTGGATTCAATTGGATGTATTTGGCGTAGGCAGGTGGAACCCACGCTTGTCCCCAAAGCATGTCTGGGTTCTATGCAGGTTGATAGACATCTATATTAAGAAGGTTGGACGCGGTGTTTCAGCAGTTCGTTGAGCCGAAGAGAAGGTACTTGGTTTCAGTTCTATGGAGAACAACCTAGTGGCCGCTTGATCGAGGAACGCGGCCACTCCCAGGGGGTTGTAGGATCTAGGTTGCATTTTTGCTACTCGTTGAAAACCTGTCAACTTTACTTGTTCCTTCTAATCAAAGTCTATAGTACAAGCCTTTGATGCTGTGCCCAGCTCGAGCTACACAAATGTTGCCATGAATCTTTAGATCGTTGGATCCTTCTTGCTGGCACGTGATGGAGTTCTCGTGCCCTTCGACTCTCACATGTTACGAGTCAGACTTCGTCATGGCGTCAGAGCCGACGTCGTCTTCGTCCTCTACGTCCTCCGCCGACGGACGGTGCCCCAGATCTTCCCATCAGCCGCTTTCCAGTCGGAAGACCCCAGACGTGGAGGGGGGGACTGGGGGAGGGCTGGTGGTTCCAAAAACCGTTGCGCAACGATAGATCGTGGATGGATCTCTGATGTTCTTTGAGCCAAAGAGTACTACATGTCCAACTCGTACTCGGGCTCAAAGAGTACTCTGATGGAGAGAAAATCCGACTCCAGCATCACTTCCTACGTCACTTCGTGGATGGGCAGGTTTGATCCAAGAGTAGGTTTCGACATTCAAGAACTCATGGTGTGCGCTCGGGACAAACTGATTCAATGCGATCAGCGATCAGTTGATTTTTTTCTCCAAACAGTGTGGACACACGATCGGGGTTCTTGCGATTGGGGTTAAGGCTGGGGATGTCGGGATAGGTACAGAACGAATCGCCTGTCTCGCAAAAATCGCAGGACCATCCAGGCTGTGAAGGTGCAGCAGAACACACTTTGAGACGCAAACTCCAGCTCAGTTCCATACTTCAGTGTCCCTTAGAGCAATGTTTCACGGTCCTCAGTTCTATGGTAACGTTGGTTTACTATAGAAAGCTCCCCTAAGATACCATAATCATCTATCATCAGCTTCAACCTGCTTTAGCGCAAGGCTCCGGTTCACATGGTCGCACCACATCCTGTTTTTTTTCATCATGTTTTCACTCTTTTCGCATCCTGTTCTTGGCTTCAACTCACTTTGGGTGTCCTTCACCTCGGGCGTGTCGTCCCTTCTATTGCGTCGACACGACACGAACCAACGCCGCCGTGTCGTGCCGTGGAGTGTCTCGCCGTGCGACCGACCCGGGCGGCCCCAGATGTTGAGACTGACGTCCGGGTCGACCTTCGAACTCTCCCAAGACACCATGGAGGCCGGCCTACCGGGACCGGCGTAGGTCGGTGCTGGCCTTCCCTGGCCGGATGCGGGACCGGCGTATGTGTTCTTCGATGAAAGGAAGTGTGGAGCGTTTTTTTGGTGAGATGAGAATACCCACAATTCATTACTCATATATTTCTCGTGTATCTAGCAAAAAGGATCCCAAAAGGGGTGATCAACATCAATCAAAGGTCATGAACGGTCCAGCCTTGGTTGTCTTGGAGCTTCAGGACTGCCCATCAACCAGCGTCGCTGCAGGTCTTTTGACTGTTTGTTCATGTGTGAATCCAGTAGATGTTCCAAAGATGTTGTCGTTGGTTCAGAACTAGCCCTCCAGTGTATTTGAGGGAACAGCTTAGAGGATTCGGAGAGATGTTTAAAGAGACTGGCGGCCAGACCATGGCCATGGCAAGCCAATGGCGGATCGCCAGACATCGGATGGACGTCCGAGGAATTGGCTGAGGTGATGCTGTTGAGGTGATGGGGATGGCGAGAGGTCGTCAGGAGTGAAGGATTCTGCCAACGCTTTCGCCGATCGCGGAGTGGGCAGCCATTCACGATTGAAGAGGTTGAAGCTGTTTCGTTGGAAGAGGTAGAAGCCTCCCTTTTTGATGTGTTTTGATTGCAAACCATATTTTTTGGGGGGGTGTTGTCCCATTCAGGTTGCGTCAGGTTGCCCCTATTATCGAATTGTTGTAGTTGCATGTCTTTGGATTCCCAAAGACTCTAAAAGACACCTTCACTCGGCAGCTCCATGCCAGTATCAAGAAGGTGCAGCAAGTGGCGCAGTCAAGGCCCTGGATGTTTGGGGTACAGCGCCATGTCCGGTGTCTTGCAATACAGGCACAAATACTAACTGGGCCCCTTCACACAAATGAAAGTAGACTCGTTTGGAGAAAGGGGCCGTAAAAGGCAGCAGCAAGTTCAGCCCTCGACATCACCAGGAACATCCATCTCAGCTGGTCGTATGGATTGAGTGAGATTGTTGGTAATCGGATAGAGATGATTTGGATGCCCCGAATCTCGGGTTTCTCCTCAAACATAGGCGATCCGAAGAGAAAGAATACGCACCGAAACGGTTTGGGTTGATAGAGTCTTTATATATATATATATGTATATACATTCCCAGTAACACATCACATGGTTACGTTGATGGCATGGTCCCAAAAGGAAGACTATATATTACAATATTCTCTATCTATCTCTCTCTCTCTATATATATATGTACTCCTTTACAAACAGGGGGGTTGACAAATGGTGGTCCTCAAATAGATAGTGGCACGGTTTCCAATACATTTTGAGTGGGGATCTACGAACGTCTATTTATTTGGGGTCGATTTTAAAAATGTGTTCTGTGCCGTCGGAGTCCAAGTTTTCCCTTTCAGATTGGCTCAAAGTTCTGTGAGAGCGAGGACGTTCAGCTTGTTTGAATGAAACTTGTTGATGCGATGGAGACTGGACCTAAAACTGGACCCAACATTAAGTACTCTAATTATATAAGCATATGTGTGGTTTTGCTTGGCATCCCTGGTAGTCATGTTGTTTTATTTCGGCACTTTAGCAGGATCTGCGCTTTCACTCTCACCATTTGTGCGACAGTAATATTTAAGGTGGTAGTGAGGGAAGCGAGAGTTGCATCAGAAGGCCAGTTTAAGACATTTGGACCTGTTGGGACATGTTTAAGACGGCTCCAGGAGGCGATTTCAATCCTGTTGCTTTGAACAACCCTTCGACTCCAAAAGACCAGCGGCACCGCCAGTATGAAGAAGGAGCGGCACCGCCCCATCAAGTCAAGGCGCCGCTCCTCGCGACGGTGTTGACCATTAAACTGAAAGGGTGTCGGTTTTTTTCAGCTACTTCGAAGCGAAGGTGTTTGATGTCGGTGAACAGGTCTTTGGTTTGGCTCTAACAGTGGAAATAGGCGATTTCCAAGGCGCCAAGGCACGAACAACTGTTCAATTTGTGGCAGCTTCTTGGCCGTCCTGCCAACAGAGGCGACATGAGGCGACATTCCAGAGGTTGCATTAATCCAGAGGTTGCAGTCCCTATGAGGTATTATAGGTGAGTTTGTTTGTATGGGGCCAAATCTGAAGCAACACCTTTCCCAGGAATTCGATATATCGGAGACCATCTCTCCAGCATTGCTTCTTCGTAGGCAGTTAGATGTTGGACCAATCTAGGGCCTTTCCACATTTTTCGAACAGGGCAGCCAAGGAGCGTGTCAAGGAGTTCCTGGGGTAGTGTGCTGGTCGCTTAATATGACCCAGAGCTTGATCGATGAAACTGTCTAGAAAGTTGACCTCACCACTTCAAGCCCAGAAACCATAATTTGCAAAGTAAAGAGACCTGTTTTTCCAGGCATAGCAGAGGTCCTTGCTTGCTCAGTAAGAAGTAAGTAGAAGGGCAGGGCCTTATGACTGATATAGACCTTTGGTCAGTTCTGACAGCTTGATCACTTTGCCAGTTCGAAGAGGGCACTACCACTGCCGCCACTGCCCCTGCCCAAGCGGTTGCAGTGATCCCCACCATGAGCAGTCAGGCGGGTGGGATCATGGGGAGTTTTTCATCGCACGTCTCAAAGACATCAGGTTCGATTTTGGTCTGAAAAGAGGTTGGCCGGTAGGGACAGTTCAGTTCTATCACACAAACTGATTTCTAGTGGGGTTAAGATAAGATATGATAAGTATAAGAAGTATAGTTCTACTTGGCTGGCGCTTCTCCCTTGAGGCTCATATCGGTGTCTATGCAACATGTTTATAGTTATTTATATTATATATATACATACTATATTACTATATCCTGTTTTGATTGGAGTATGTTTGTCCGTGTATATATATACATATGTCAACTGTTTGCAGGACCTGGGGCAGGTGTTCCCTTCAAAGCCAAGGATATTTGACAGGGTAGTGTGGACCTGCAATGACCTACACCTGACAATTCAGCCCTGGGTGTGAAGGTCCCTCTCCAGGTACGGCTGATTCATCATAATTAATTGATTCAATTGATTCAGTTTCACCAAGAAACTCCGGACTGCAGAACTTCATTGAAAGCATTTGTTTCATTTTCAAATACATCTAGATCTTATTTGGTGAGAAGAAATGCAGCCATATACAGCCCCGCACAAAAGGGTCAGCCACGGTAATCTGTTGTTTGATTTTGAACGCGTCCCAAGCTCCAACCAGCCACCCAAGCTCCAACGGCTCAGGGAGAAGGACCTCTACCTCGCTTTGGAAGCAGTGGAAGCCTGAACGGATCCTTCTTTGAGGCGGACAGCTACGCGCCTGGGTGGAGACGGAGACGGCGTTTGATGAGCCCAATGACGACGACGGACAGCGCGAAGCGCTTTGTCGATGCATCGAAAAAGCATCGATTTGTACAGTACCCGAGAGTAGTTAGTTTTGGGTTCAAAAGGCTGCCAAAAAAAAACATTTGCTGGCTCTGAGGTCCGAGGTTTGTGATTTTTTGGGTCATGAACAGCTTTCATCATGAATATGCAGCTTAGATAGTAGGCTCCCCTATCAAAGTGCCTGGCAAAATAGATGAGTCGTGCAAGTTGAAACTCTCAATTCAACAGATCCATGGTCAAACCTGCTCCAGTCTTGGATCGCAGGCCTTCTACAGGTGTGTAGACAGGCAATGTATTTGTTTGTATTTTGCAGTCCTTTCAATAGTTCAGTGAATTTTTATTGCCTCACTCATTTTATATACATGCACGGTTTATAACATTTGTGGTGAAGTGAAATCGCAGGATTGCGTTCTTATGGCTGTCCAAAAAGTGATTGGAGGATTTCGACAACAATATTCAAAAAAATCCAGCACAGTTTAGGAGACTGAAGTGCTATGAAGTGGATGCAAATGACTATATAGCTGAATTCTTCTTGTTTCTAAGGAGCTTTGCATGGGAATCCTCATCCTGGTGAGTGTCATGGTGCTGGCTTTGGAAATGCAGTACGAGGGCTACGTGTGACTTGGGCTCGACAAGCCTCCAAACTCGGCCTCGATGTGTTTGTTTTCCTTTCGTGTTTGAGTCGTTTTTTTCCGATTTTTTGGAGCCAGACCTTGCTGAAGTGTCATGGTTCAGGAGGTTTCGAACAGGGCGATTTCACTAGAATCCCTGCTGCTGATACACAGGTCACTATGAAATAACGTCAGAAGTCCGTTTGGAGGTTTGATTTGGATGGAGTTCCGACTTCCATTTGGATGTTTGGAATGGGAAGACCAAGTCCCTGCAACCAGCATTGCCAGCACCACGCGAACGACCATCGCACGAACGGCCCATGGTCCAAGGGGTCGGAGCGGTTGGGTGCATCACTGGTTCCCCCAGTATTAGACCCAAGATGTCAGTATTTGGATCATGATCAGGCGCAGATGTCCTTCTTCAAAGAATTTGGCTGGAGTAGGAAGGACATTCTTATGTTTGGAATCGCAAGAGTCGGTTTGGGCCATGTTCATTTACATCCATGTTCATGCAGGAGTACATATTGGCTCTTGATATCAACCCATACTATGCTTTTGAAATGTGCAGTACCAAATCTGACAGTGCATAATATTCTACGGTCTATCTAATCTCAAAAGATCTCCCACGTGGAACAAAAAGTCCAGTTGAACAAATGTCCAGTTGGACGTGGAGCATGTTTTATCCTTGGTCGATCAAACACAAAGTAAACATCATATCATATCCCTTTGCAAGTCTTGAATCCGTCTCGGTGCTAAAGTGGCATACTAACTATTCACGCACTCAGCATGCGTCCTCGCATGCTGAGCGTTCCAACTTTGGGAACATGTAGAGAACAATAGAAAACAACTACCATACCTGTCCTTGCCGTAGTGCAAGGGACGTGCAGCAAGCCGATCTGACAAGACCGCGTGCCCAAAAACATCGTGGGCTGACATTCCTGGTTTCCACTGATCTGATAGTGTTTGCCAGAAGCATCCTAGAACCCATATGACCTTTGTTTTGATATAGGTAAAGATCATGTTTTGACTCCAAAACAGGGTTCTATAGGATGTTAATTAAATGCAACGGAGAGAGGACATTCCGCAGCCCGGTTCGGCTGCAGGTTGTGACGATCGAGGCCTTGGGCCAGGTGTCATGAGCGGCCATGTGTCATGTTTGTCATGTTCAGGTGACATCCAAATCCAAGTCTATCGCCCCAAATATGTGTCCCGTTCCTATTGATATCACTTAGATAAGGTAGTGATTACTTATTTTGATATATCGATGATCTTTGGGCGTGCTGACTGGCGCCGATCAAGGGGGTCCACCTCCCAAAACCGTTGGTTTTGGACGTCCCACTTTGGGTCAGCCAATGCTGAGAATCGGCTACGAGCTGCAGTATCCGAAGCTGATCCATCCACCTGAGGAGGTTTGGCACCAGTGGCCAGCGCCTGGACTGGCCATGGCGGGGAGTGGCCTGGGTTTGGCACCATTCAGGTGGTCTTTGTATGTTACTCCACAGAGGACGGACCACATGGGGTTCCATCAATTCTCAGGTTTGATGGGATCGTTTGCGGGAGAGTATATGGGCACCTCAGGGAGATCCTGGGCACCCTGGGGATGACGTACCGGTCCAGTCCGTGGCATTAGACCTTGATGCTGAAGGTCCAAGGCCAACAAAGACCACTTGAAAGAACATGAAAGAACCGCCCCTGCCTGTGCTCTGGATGAATTCTCGGCCGCAGGATTCCAACCTCGAAGGACGAGCAAATGGTCCACTAGACCCTGCTGACAACGGTGATGTTGTTTGTTTCCTTTTCAGGGCGTCAAGATTCAACATGACCAGTTTGCAAAAGAGGACTTCTGACCATCCGGTGTTTCTTCCTTGAAGCATCCCAGACGGACAAGCCGATGTTCCAAGGTGGTTTTGCGCTGGATGGACAGGTGGCCCAGCAGCAGTGCTGACTTTGGATATTTGTTTTGTTTCAGTTTGCTACTCGAAGATGATTGGGTGGATCTTAAAGATTTATTTGTGTCGCAATAAATACATGCCCAAAAGAACTGCATTTTGGCCAGGTGGGGCCAGGTGGTCAGGCTCAATCCTAGACACTTGGGTCGACGCCTTCGGTCGACCCAGCGGTTGAAACAGTCTATACCTGGAGATGGGAAGCAGAAAGCAAGAAAGCTTCTTGCTACTATTAGCGATGCACTTGTTCCTATAGTAGCTTCTTGGTACTAGTAGCGATGGCCTCCAACAGAATAGCGATGGCCTCCAACCTAGCAGCTTCTTGGTACAAACAATTTGCTCATTGATCCAGGACCTTCACAGGACTCTTCGTGCTTGACATCATGATGCGAGTTTGTGTGCTGCGTCTCCGCTTCTTTTGCCAAACGCTCCTCGGTCAAGAGAGGAACCGCATGACTACTGTATGACAGTCGGCGGCCCGGAAGAGAAAGCCAGGGTTGCTTTTCCCTGTGAGGAAGAGGGGCCTGACGAATTGGGTAAAAAGGAATGCACATCGACCAGACATTGCGTTTCTGTTGTTCGAGTTTGCGTATCCGAGGCCTCGTCCCGGACACCATCAGACCAGATATTGTGATTGGCTTCTAATGTTGTTGTGTTTTTCACAAGTAGTTATTATAAAAGTCTGTTAAAGTCCATGCTTTAGCATGTGTCCATTCCCCTGCCCGGATCAAGTACGAGGAATGGATCAATTAAGGCCAAATCCTTCGGGAAGCCACGCGCCACAGCCCTTCCCCATGTTTCTCCAACCTCTCTAGATTGAGCCGTGTTTTTCCCAGCTCAGGGTTTTCCTGTGCGCGTTCGTGCGCTGCAACCCTGGTGCGGCTCAGGTTGAATCTCTTGGACTTCGTGGTGGTCTCCTGTAGTTTGATGGAGGCGCAGACAGTCGGTGAATTCGTCTCGTCTCTCATCTCCCAGAGCTGTCCCAGAGCTGTCCATTGGAAGAGCTTTTTCTCGCATGTCTTGTTGGAGCGCTTTTTTGGGGATGGCTATAGGCGATAGATGTTCCATGAGAAGGGATCTTCAGGTTACTTGGTCCATGGTTCTTTAACTCACATGATCCGACGGAGTCCAGTCATCCGAGAGTCCGCGGACATGGTCCATCGAGGTGAATACGGATCATGAACAGAACTCTGTTCCCCGTCCAAGACGCAAAGATACCCGCTGTCACCAATAAATAGGCACTCCAAAAAGAAGGCGATCAAATCCAGGGTCATACATGAGAGAAACTGATTCCTCCCTGAAGACTCTTTTAGAGGAAACTCCCTACTACGGAAGTACTACACCCCACTCCATTGGTCCAGTGGCGCCATCCCAGATCCCTGCCAGGACATTTTTGGGGACAACTTCCCTGTGAATGCGCCCTTCCTACGGCTCTTGCGCTTCGCGAAGGTTGCTCGCAGCCTTCGGGTCTTGAAGCGATGCTGGGCAGCGACGGAGGGAGCGGCGGTCGCGGCGAGAAGGTCGCGGAAAACCGGTGGTATTCAGTTCTTCCCCAAACAGGGAGCCGTTTGGAGCGACCACGGGAGTGCCAGTGCCCCCCAACCCGTTGCTACTCAAATTCTTAGAACATTGGAGAAACAAGGGCATCGCTACTAGCAGCAAGGGCATTACTACTTGGAGCAAATAGCTACTATAGTAGCTATTTGCTAAGGCCAGGAGCTACTAGTAGCGTCCTTGAAGTGTGGGCTATGAGATTTGTTGCAAGTTCCCACACCTAAGGACCGAAGGTCTACTGTTCGATCGAGTATGGAGATTTTTCTTGGTCTCACAGAAGATGTGTGTGTGTGTGAGTTTGTTTTCCTTTTTGTTTCCCTACCTCTGCAACATCTCAGTAATTGTAGATACGATCTTGCCATGGTGTCCATATGTGTCAAGGTAAATATATACATATAACTGACGATCTTATTTGTTGGTAACCGTTTCCATGTCCACACCCTCACGTCTTCAGGTCTCTCTCCCAAAGGTAAGCTTTGTGATGAAGCCAAAGAAAAATACTGATTGTTGACCTGAATTTGCCTTTATCAACTCCTTATCAACTGGGTCCTTCAACTCCTTATCAGCACGCTTGCAGCTTGCCATCCATTTGGGCCCCAGGAGCTCACATCCTGGGGTCGCTCCACTTGCTGTTGAAGTCGGTGCGTGCAAGCGTAGCGTCTGGGCGAGAAAACAGAGCTCAGCGGGTCATGGACGCGGCAGACTTTTTCATGGACAGGCATGCCGAATGAACGCACCAAGGCGTGTTCGGGGACATAGTGCTTTCTGTCTAGATGTTGTTCACTTGGTGAGTGCTGCAATGTCTTGAGGACTCCATTTTGAAAAGCCCAGGGCACTTTTTTAATGCAACTATAGCGGTGGCCTGCGTGGCCTCCAGACCACAATTCTGGTCATGGGTCCGCATCCTTTACTTCGCTTGAGCTCCTAGAAGTGGTGGAATCTTTTTGGGTCAGTGAAATCCCAGTGCACAGATCGTCACAGTTTCCAAGAGTTTGAAGGGAAGCTCCTTCAACCTTTCCACTTCCGTTCTGCGGAAAACCTACGTCCCAATGGGTGGACTGCTGGACCACTCTGGACCCGTGCATACTTTGAATGTGGTGTGAGTGGTGTGAAATGTTTTTCCTTTGCAAGGACCTTTAACTTTTAGGAGGAAACTTGGGCCGGGGGGGTCAAGCAAGAGTCTTTGGCAAGATTCGAAGCCGAAACATGTCAGACTGTGAGCTGAGTTGTGTGGGATGCAGCAGTTTGCATATCCTTCTATAGTTGGATAACTCCTCTTGTAGCAGAGCTTAATGCAGCAAAAGGCACATCCAATTGTCCGACACACCTTTGGCAACACGCAGAGTTCTGTCAGTTGAAGACGGTTCCTTTGCTGAGGAAGTGCTCTTTTGGTCTCTTTGCTTATTGGCCATCATCCAATGCATGCCGTCTGCAAGTGGAGATCGCGGAGGGATCGCGGAGCCCGCTCCCTTCCTTGTCCCCTTCCATGCAGAATCGGTTTTGAAAGTTTCACCATACTCCAATCTGTCCAGATCCCGTCCCCACCAATTGTTAGACAGTATATAAGTTGTTTATGTTGGATGGCCCAACGATACGGCAGGGTCAAGGCCAGGGCCTTTAAGAAAGAGATCCCTTCATTGCAAGCCAATGTGCTGCCAGAGTCGAATCAGGTGCAGACTATTGATCAGATAAAACCCTCCTTACCACAATGATTTTACATTTTCGTAATATATATGGGGTATGAAACTCAATCAACGGTCTACATGATGGCTTATGTTTGTGATTCCAGATGCCCATAGGAAAACACTCCGTCGGCGGGGCGCTGTTGAATGTAAGCTGGATGTACCCTACGATGCGCACTACGGTGCCAGATATATCCATACAGTCTATAAAACTATTTATAATATATATATAGTGTTATATATTATATTATATTGTATATTTGTATATGAATATGTATATTTATAAGTAGTAACTGATTTAATGCGATAATAACAATATGCATATTAATACAATATATGCACACACATATATATATATATATGTATGTATATTTACATATTTAGGGGGCTTACGCCCAACAGCGGGCCAGCAGGGTGTTGAGTGGCAGGGCGGCAAGGGCAAGCAGGTGATTGTTGTGGTCGCGGTGGTCGTTGTTGTGGTAGGGTCGACCCCGACCAACCCCTCTTTACGCAAGACAGGCGTAGGGCACCGGGCAGCATCCTGCGCAAGAAGCTGCACGGCAAGTGCAGTGCAGACCGCCCTGACAGAGGCAACTGGAGAGCTGTCTAATGCAGGAGAAAAGATGCAGGCGTCAGCGCCCAAGTGTAGCAATCGAACCCAAACACTGGCTGCTGCATGTTCGGGCAAGGGGGGTCCATTCCGAAGGAAACAACGTTGTCTGCGTCGGACTGGCATCATCTAGTGAGCTCCTGAAGCCAGAGAAGACTGTGGTTGTGGCCGAGGTGGTGGTTGGTGAGTATTCAGGGCAGCCTAGCTACGCTATGTATAGCACCGTGGCATGCCTGATGGTATAGGACTAGCGGCGGGAAGAGCTGTCTGTGAGCTCGGGCAATGTGTGCGCCAGCAGCGTGCGCAAGTGGCTTGAAGGACTTCGAAGCCAGGACGGCGAGGAAGAAGGAACTGACATAGGAGGTGAACAAGATACATTAAGTAGATACAACCAGCTTTAGCCGCACTCAGCACTGGCACTAGAGAAAGCAGCGCACGACAAAAAAGTGTTTGGCTTTCATCACATGCTTGATCACCGTTATTTAGTGTTTTATGGAGTTGCCTGAAGAGTGAGTTGGTTGGAAGGACAGGCCATACTGCTCGAAGGGCTCCTTCCAGACGCGTTTTGTCCGACATGGGCTGATCGCTGGTTGGAACTTCCCTGTGATTTGGATGGTCCTATACGCACAACTGCGCAGGGCCAAACTCACAAAAACACTACGGCATGTCAGGATTGGTGAATGTTTTTTTTTGCACCGGGATTTTGGTCTTCTTTCTACTTTCATGTTGGGCGGGTCGTGCAACCACCAGCAAGTGTGCTTCCCCTCGACTCCAAGCAGATCACTGAATTGCTTGCCCATTGTTGACGCAAACGAAAACACCGCGAGCTGTAGGTGATCCTTTTTGGTTCTGGAAGGCGCGTGAAAGATACGTCTTAGACGGCCGTTTTGAAGCTTGATGGAGAGAGGAGTCTACGCCCACAGCCTTTCGAAGCAAAACAAAGCCGTGCCAGACAGCAGTTTTGAAGCTCATAGAGAGGCAGTTCTGCCAGCTTGCAGGGCTCCACGCCCGCCAGAAAGCAAAAGAAAACGGTGCCAGACGTCAATATTGAAGCCTCATGCAGAGACGGTTCTGGCAGCGTGCGCCCAAGTGTTTTTTTGAAGCAGAAGGGAACCGTGCCAGACGGCAGCTTTGAAGCCTGATAGAGAGACAGTTGTGGCGGCTTGCAGGGCCCGACCCTGCCCAAATGCTTTGAAGGAGAAGGAAGCTGTACCACACAGCAGTTTTGAAGCACTTCCGAGACGCTGTTAAAGCAACAGAAGCCGTCCCAGAATTCAGTTTTGAAGCAGAAGAAAACCATGCCAGACGGCAGTATTGATGAAGCCCCACATAAAAGGCGGCTCTGGCAGCATGCAGGGTTCCACGCTTGCCAGGGGCTTTTGAAGCAGAAGAAACTGTGCCAGACGGCAATTTTGACGCCTCATAAAGAGATGGCTGTGCCAGACGGCAGTGTTGAAGTCTCATGCAAAGACACTTGTGGCCGCTTGCAAGGCTCGACAGAGGCTTTTGAAGGAAAAGTTTGGTTTTGCTGCAGCTGGTGAAAAGCTTTGCTCAACATCCCCGCAAAGCTCCGCACTTACGGTGGTTGGTCCCAAGGTGCCACCCTTCGTGACCATAGCTAGGGCAGGGTCGGCGGTTTATAGTATTGGATAATATTCAATGTACACGATACGATTACTGCGTCATGATGACGGATCCGACCCGCCTTGGAACCGAACCGACCACCTAATTCCCCGTCCGCCATTCGGAGCGTCCGCGAGACGGATTCCACGCAGCCACGTTCCGACCTAGGAAGGTCATGAAGTGTTCCAGTTACGGATCGGCATCAGCGAAAAGGCCCCTCTGAGCTCAGGCATTGCAGGGATGCTTCTGGCACAATCCCTCCAAAGTTTTTTTGGCCGACCCCTTGGAGGATCCCGAAGTTCGGCAAGAGGTCTTCCGCCCCTTGGAGTGGATCTGGCGGGGGTTAGGCTTCACTAACGAGGCTGCAAAGCATGGCAAACCTACATCGGGGTGAATGATGAGGGTGCAATGGTGCAATGGAGATACTTATGGCAAGATGCCGTAGGATTGCAGTATATAGGCAGAATGATTAATTTTGGATTTGACTGGATTTTTTCTATGAAAGGCTCAGCTTCTCAAACATGAGGCATCCTTGGGATGACAGAGAGGTGCGTACCTCCCCGTACACCTCCCCTTCGCAACTGTTCAATATCGGGTTAGAGGGTTGGCGAGGGTGATGTAATGTTGCCAAGGGCGAATAAGTGAACCTATGTTTTTTTGAATTGTCTGGACTCGTTTTCCTTGGGCCTAACAAATGCCTGAGCCGATTGAATTGGGGCATTCTGGAACATGAACAACAGAGACATGCTGAGTGCCGTGTGAGTTGTTCCCATGACTTTTTGGGTAGGAGTGAGAGATGTGGAATTTTTACCATATATCCCCAACCTTAGGAAATTCATCAGGATCTCCTACTGAGTGTTCGAATTCATTCTCACCAAGCTTGAGGGTATCTCCTACAGCTGGCTGCACGCGTCCCGCCACCAGCATCCCACGTTCCCGACAACCAAGGGTACTTCGGAACTTTTACGAGCACACTTCTCACGATGTTTGAGGCAAGTTGACGGATTTCTGGCTGATGGTGACCCTTTGGGGCAGAAGAGGGGAGGGTCAGCAAGGTTAGAACTCTTTCCATGTGCGTTTCCTCAGAGGATTTTGGTCAATCTTTAGAAGGTCTTCCAGGAAAACGGTTGTTTCGCACCGAACAGAAAAAACGAGACGCATTGCAGCGTGTGCAGCTTGCAGCCCTCGGTTGGGAGTCACCAAAAGTCGACAGAGTTTCGAAAACAGTTGCTGGTTGGATAGAATGGATATGAATAGATACATAATGATACATATATATATATAAATCAATCATAACATATTATAACTAATTATATATATTCTTGCGATGTTCCTTTCGATTCATTTAATGAATCTTAAAGCATATGCAGATTGCAAAAACAAAAAAAACTGTCTAAATGATGAGAATCGGATCATTTTGTTCAATTAGGCCAGGCAGGTTGCAATGAAAGGTTCTTCCAGGAATCTCTCTGAAGAACTGCTGAGTTGACTGGCCCCAAGCATGGATAGAGAACATTGACTGATCACGACCCATTTGATTTGAGTAAGAACCAGCCTTTGGCTCGATGGTAGGATGGGTGAAAAGGCTTTGACATGCGACAGCCCGCTTTGGCACAGTGACGGTGGAGTGGAGCCACGAAACCTGCTTAATGACTACACCTTGTGGCAAGCTAGCTTGATAGGATATCTCTGCCATTAAAACCAGCTCCTCAAAAAGACCCACCTTTCCGCCGTTCTTCACAAGTTCACAGCCTTTTTTTCCACCTAGCGGCGACAACTGGACGTGTCATTCTCTCGAATGCAGGACCATTCTGAGGGTGTGTTTCGGGATCTGTGGAAATAGTTTCTATTCAACAAGTTACGCCACCGTAGACCCCAAACAGTGTGTGTTCTTTAAAGTCGGAACACTCTGCAACTAGAGCTTGCGACGTGCAGAGATGGGACACTCTTAGAAAGCATTGGGAACCCGTAACAGTAACCTGCTTGGGAAAGTAGAGAAATCACCTGGGAGACAAAAGTAAAGATATCACATGGGAGACAAATGAATAGAATTGCTGCAAGGCCAGCGGAAAAGGGCGGACACATCTTAAGAAAGAATTGAGAACCCCTAACAGTAAACAGAAAGGGCCGACACATCTTAAGAAAGACGTGAGAACCCCTAACAGTAAACAGAAAGGACCGACACATCTTAAGAAAGAATTGAGAACCCCTAACAGTAAACTGCTTGGGAAAAAAACAGAAAATCCGGTACCCGATTGGGATCATTGGGACTTGTGGGGGTCAGGCTCTCCGAGAATTGGTTTCCTTTTGGCAGGTTTTGATGGCCAACTGGGCCCCGCCCTGTCGGATTTTGGTGGACAACGTCAGCGAATGGTGCGCATGTCGGGTCATGCGACGGGCTGGAGAGGATGGACAGTCAATGGACTGTGAGGTAATTACAAGTTGAAGATGTGGGAGACATGTTTTACCCATACATGCCTGGTCTTGGGCCAAACAGAATGGACCTTGGACATGGGGGGCATGGGACATCCGAGGCACCGATGCGTGTGTGTGTGTGTGTGTGTGTCACCGACAAAATGTCAGATTCTCCCAGAAAATCCCAGAAATCATGCCCAAGAATCCATGGGAACGGATTTGTTTGCCTACATTCCTTAAAAACATCATTTCAACACAACACCCATCCGTGTTGAAATTCATGGCCACTTTTGCAACGTGCAATTGCGTTGTATTTACTGTACTACATGCATTCTTGGCAGAGAGGACGGTAAATGGAATGGAATGGAGGGAATACACAAGGACCAAAAGTATCCAGACAAAAGAATGCAATGAACAAGTTGGATTTCTATCGCCAATTAGCAGGTAGCTGAGTATTTGACCATTGACGCAGAAGGTTCCAAAGGAGGCCTTGAATTTGAAATACCAAATCAAGTCAAAGACTGACTGACAGTGCTAGCTCTTTCACCTGATTGGACATGCCTCCAAACTCGGTCTAGCCTCAACTTCAGAATGTTGGGAAGAGAAGGCATCTATTCTGTCCTCGTGGTTACAGTACGTTGTGTCAATGTTGTCAGTGTGTTTTAGATGGGAGGAGCTGGTGTCGGTTGGACTGCGGAGTAGGTATTTCTCTACATACCGTCCGGACTGCCGCCCCACTTGCAAGCTTCTTTACAACAAATTCATGAGAAAACGAGGTACTCTTTGGGCTTTATCATCTATCGCTGCCTTGTAGGCGAGGACGGGAATTCCTGGTTGAAAAGGATGTGTTTATCTTAGTTTTTTTGGAGGTGCCAGTTTGTTGTCTTGGGGAACACAATCTTTGATGGCTCATGAGCTAAAGGATTAGGTCGTGCCTGAACCAGCCTGCATCAGCATCATCCAGGAAACGTGTTAGGCTGATTGTTTGTCGACACTCGATTGTTTTTTTGGTATTTTTTGTATGATGGTCCAAGGTTGATGCACAACATCATCTTGCATGGAAATGCATGTTTTACTTTTGTTCTGCTTTGGAAAGCAACATCCAACGCAAGACTTCTCAGGAATGATTCACGAACAGCCCTTCGTCAAGTTCTGTATGGAATTGCCGATCGTTGCTTTATTGGCAGGCTTGTTCGACCACAGTTCATGCTGACTCTGGGCGGTCGGGGTGAGTGGTTGGTGGCTTCGCAGCTGACCACCTGTAGGCTTCGCGGTGCTCAACGTGGTCTCCGCCGTCCCACCGGCGATGTCTTCCGCGGATGGTGTGCGTGATTTCTTCTCACCGGGCGGTGGCCAGGAAAGACCACAGAACTGGACCCCCCCCGTCAAGCTAAATGAAGTACTTATAGTATTAGTTTTGAATTGAACATGAGCTTGGGATAGCACCTCTCTCTTTTCTTTCAGGGATCATCACAGTCGGATGTGCCTCGGCAGTGCCAGATAATCCATTGAAACATTGCTGATTGGCATGGATGGCTTGGTTTGACCATTTGGACCACCACGGCACGGTTTGGAGACCCAAACCTGGTTTTGCTTACGGGTGATGTGTCTATTTTCCCGAACTGGGTGAATCCCCTGCTGGGGAATATGGGTGTCCCGGTTCCGAAAAAGCAAATTCAATCAAAGAATGAATCCACAAGGACCTCTTGAGGACCTCCGAGGTCGACCTGAAACGATCGTCGTGTTGTTGTGTTGTTCACCGCAGCAAAGCCACCCATGGCGTGGAGCACGTCAGCATCGCTTTGCTGCGACACTGGAGCGCTCCCCAAGAAATTGAACCCGGAGAGGAGAGAACAGGAGAGGAAGAGGAAGAGGAAGAAGAAGATAAACACGAAAGAAGAAGAAAGTTGCCCAGGTAAAGGTGATTTCATGGCCATGTCCAGTCATGTTTGACCCCGGCTTCGGATCTTGCCAGGTCTTTCTGCAGCAGACGATGAAGGCAGCAGTTCCAGGGGGGCCTTCTTCCTAATTCCATCTAGTTTTCCTAGGAACCTGGTGCTCAAAAGTAGAAAAGAACATGCAAGAACCTATGGTTCACCAGGTCTCTTACTCTGAATCCATTGGCATCCCCCAACTAATTAGAAGAAGATTCTTTCTCCAAAACCAACCTTCGACGGCAGAACATCAAGCCCTGTTTCAGCAGATGCACGGTGAATGTTTATTGTCTATGTTCGTTACGGAGTTACTTCCTCTAAGCCCTGCTCCCTGGACCAAATGCTTATAAGCTGTTAGGGCTCTTCCAGGGCTCACAAAGTCCCTGTACTGTAGTGCTCTTACAGAGCAAGAAAAAGAAGCCACAGTCCATCACAGTCCTCCGTGGAGCTTCATTTTTTTGCATAAGAAGTTCGGGGGCCATGGCCCCTTACAGCAGAGTCATGTGGACAAAGGTCCTGCATGACAGGCTTTTCGATCCTTTTGCCACACAATTTCGGCTTGCCCCCCCCCTCTGAGATCCAGTGTTGCACTTGCTGGGAGCGACATATCGAGTGATGATTGGATGACTATGTCAAACATATTCAACAATGCATCCATATTTTTCCTTTGTTGTCTCTCTTCATGTGTTCAATGATTTGGAGTTCACGTTCCATGTTGAATGCTTCCCAACACATGTCTATTCCAGACTTGGCTGGTTTATCATCCTGACCGTGGATTTCGACATCGCCCAACCCAAACAGCACAGCACTGCTGCTGTCTGCATCGCCCCACCAGGTGGCTGCGGCCGACCAGGAGGTGGCCATGCAACAGCGCCAGATCTCCGCCGAGGTGCTTTCGTGTCCATTCAACGCGGGAAAAGGGGTTCCAACCTCCGTCACAAGAAAACGGGCGCTTCCGCCTTCAGGAATTGACCCATGGTTTGGGGAAACTGGGAAGCGGCCCATGCTGGCCCTGATACAGAAAACCATTGACATAAATATATAAAAATACACATACCAGCAGTCACAAGGGGTGCCTATTGGAGGATAGGGGTGTCCATTATCCACTCACTTAGGGACAAAAAAAACACCCCTTTGTGACTCCTGGTATAGATCCCCAACATGTATGGCTCGCATGAAACCCTTTTCTTTGGCAATTTGACTGCAAAAGGGCAGGGGCCAGAAGAAGAACCAACTTGTGGTCACAGACCCTGGAACCAGGAGGTGGTCAACCAAGGTCTCCTGGTTTTTAACCTGCCAACTGCACCTCTAATAACCAGAACAGGCAAGGAGATGCCACAACATCAGTTTTTTCACTCTCTGAAGTCTTCACCATGGCCGTTTGTTTTGGCCAGGCCTATACCAAGAAGTTGGAAGCCTTCTTCAAACGCCTGGATGAATCAGGAGATGGTTTCTTGGCATCCGCGAACGCGCCAAACATCACCAAACCCTGTGCTGGTCGAGCGGTGTTGCTCGGGCTACTCCGGGGGGGAAACCCCGAGGCACTTCCGCGGAAAGGCACTGATACAATCATGTGGATCGTCCGTTCACACTCCGCACGATGTTGGATCAGCTCTTGTGTGTTAGCCATATATTGTAAACTCCGAGCTCCTTGGTTTTTGAAAGGACGTGCGATCGGTCGGGGAAGCGGCGTCCGACGCCTTTTGCTTCCAGGTGTTCGGCTCGAAACGGGCAAGGGGCAGGTCAGCAGCGAACCTTAAATACGAGGTCAATTAGAACGCAAGTGATGTGTTGTTGAGGCAGGACCTGAATGCTTTAGCAATTGAACAGCTGTGTTTGGCAGCAAGTCGGTCAGCACACCGCTTGGCTGAGGTGTGTTGACGTGGAAAGAGTTTAGTGCAGTGCTGGGCTCACCCAAGCTGCAGACTCTTGGAAGATTGAGGGCGGGCGTACTGGCACTCACTTTTGGGGGTTGGGTGGGCGGGCTGATGTCTTTTTCAGGCCAGGAAACATGTGGAGAAGCCAAAGGGTGAGTAGAGTTTGACTATGTTTGACGCAATTGCGGCCAGATCAATGATAGACACTGTGAGATGTTTTTTTTTTCGTGGTCTGTCACATCCAATGGTGAAGGATGTCGATGCATTTAGATGGGGTCCGGGTGTGTTGATATGCTCCAAGCCAAGGGCAAGTCATTATAGGTCAGCATTCTGACTTTCTTTCTCTGACCCTGCAGCAACCAAGCAACCAGCCTTGGCGCTGTGAGGAATTGGATGGCCACTCTGGAACTGGAGAGTCATGATCTAGTGAACCTGCTACTCGGCAGACCTTGCATCTAGTGATCATTCTTGAGACGTGGCAAGCATGAAGATCCAAGAAGAGCAGGAAGGAAATCCTGATGAACTGCAATTAGAGGGCTGCCACAGTAGGTGTGCAGCAAGTGATTCCCAGGTATAACACGTTGCAACACATCGGGTACGTTCAGATCTTGTCATTCTTCGTGTCTACCAAAATTCATCCTTAAACCACAAAAAGGACCATGGTTTGAGAGTGAGAAACCATGAGAAACCAGAGACAGTCAGACGACTGGTTTCGAAACCGCGACTTCGCTGCCGGTGCTGCGGCGGGTCTGACTCATGCACCTGCGTCCCATGGATTGGTGTGGATCCGGATCGGTCTCATTGTGTTGTGTCATTAAGGTGTACCTTTTTTGTTTGAGCTGTGCGTATATGCTGTGATATGCTGTGATGTACCTTTCTGCTGTGTCATGCCATGTATCATATCTATATACTGTACATATATTTACTGTATATAATTTTAGTATATAGATATCTCGCTGGCTCGTTTTAGCAGTTTGTTGGCCACAGAGCATATGATCATCAATGACATGGCTGCGGATGTGTTGCTTAAAAAAAACAGGATCTTTGTGTCAATGTTGCAACCAGGGTGGGCCAAGACTGGCCATATAGCTTTGCAAAACTATATATAATTAGCTTTGGAAGTGTGGCATTGTATTCAAACCCAATATATTGTGCTTCCAAGCCGCCAGCTGTTTAGTCTCGGTGAAGTGGTTGGTGCTTGGGCCATGAATGAGTGCAAGGCCCGGATAAAGTCCCTTCCACCTACTTAAAAACACGTCGTTTTTTGTTGGTTGGCGTGCCCCAAATGGCGGGTATCCAGAGTAGAATCCATTTAGGGATCAGGATGGCAGTCCAAGTGGTGTGTTGAAATGGGCAGTCACACAGGCCCAAAACGCCCTATGTTTTAAGGTTTAGTAGTAGTTCCAGAAGTCGGCAATTTAAAACAAGTATTAACCGTATTTTTTTAGGGGTCTTCGACATGTTTCTTTCAACTGCGTAGTGTTGTTTAAAGGTCTTCGGGATTAGTGTTTTTACTCCTCGGTTTAATGGTCTAAGTCGGGAATCAAGGCAAACGCATCCCGAAAGGAACATTCCAAATGCGCAAAAACTCATAGCGAAACTCGTCGAAGTCGTTGTTTGCAACTCATCGCGTCGAGGTTTAATATGATCGATGATGGCGATGGTGAGATCTCTTTGGAAGATTTCCTCCACGGAGCAAGGCGTTCGCCCAGAAGTGGTTCATGACTTCCGCCCGGTAAAGCAGAGGCTTCGAAAAGATGGCTCCAAATAGAGAAAACCAACAGTGTTGTCGAGTTCATCAAAGAAGCCCTGTAATTACAGGTGGAATATACAGGAGTTCGTCTATACAATCACTATAATTATCATGGAACTCGTTTGGTTGGGATTTGTCAACATCCGGAGGACGGGTAGCAATTGCCTTTGGTGAAGCAAGACTCAAACCCATGGTCTGAGCAAGAATTTGCTCCCAACTTCGAAAACCTGGTGTTGGGTCCTTGAGCGAAGAGGCTTCGTTCGGCAAGCAGTAAGAACCCGTGGTGTTCAGGCCTCCCCCGACCTCCCCGGTGTGCCACGTGAAATCCCTTTGTGCGCCAGGCACCTCCACGGCTGCGCCAGCAGTATTGCTGTGGCAGAGGTGATGGCCACGGCACGGCGCACTGAAACCAAAACCGAGGCGCCTGGAGAGCAGTTTTTCTTGGATGCGAATGGATTTGGAAGGTGAAAACATACAGCTAAGTGAAATCAACGGATCCGAATAGGGGGGGTTACTCCCCGAAGGTTCAGTGGATTGAGTGGGTTGAAGAATTCCTCTTTGAGGAAGTCGTTCTTGGCGTCCGAGTCGCGACACGTTCCATGGAGCGTCAACGTCAGACCAGGCAGGCTGGTGATTTCATCAATCCCAACGATCTCTTAGCCGTTCAAAAGGCGAGACCAAGAACCCACAATGCTTAGTTTATGCAAATTAAATGTAGACTAGTGATTAATAAACCACCCCATATAAAGAGGTTCTTCAATTCAAACGGAGGGGTTTATTAATCAAGAGCCTATATTATGTTCATTGGTTTTGAGGTCTTTGGATGGAGTTGCTGCTCCGCTTGGTCACCGCCCAATGTCTTCCCTGTGCAGTGGGTGCTCCAACTTTACCGATCTTTGGGCTCCTGTTTAGAGAACCAGGGTACTATAATATGGTAACTTCTATTGTCCCATATTTTCCCTGTAACTGAATCCCCTTCTGGGGGAGATTTTGGGTCTTTCCAGGCTCCTGGACTTCAAATTTAAGAGGGACTTTTCGATATTTTGGGGGTGCCTCATTGCAGGCCAAAGGGTTTTTTGGAATCTACAGCCGAATCTATGAGGAATGATCAGAATGTGAACTGTGTGTCCTTGCACGGTGGGTGAAACGGAGTGGTTAACAAAGTCCTGTGGACCTATCACACTGAGCTACCCCAAGATACATATTTGGGCCTTCAGCGTTTCTTGCCAACCGCGATTGTTTGTTTGCATTGTTTTTGTGAAACATCCTTCACAGGATGAAAGGATGATGACCCGAAACTGTTGTTTGTGTGTGATGTTTAGTACGTAAAGCTCCTCATCACGGACGTGCTATTTAAGCGTCGCAGTTCATCGTGGTGTATGTTTAGGGCAGA
This sequence comes from Durusdinium trenchii, assembly GCA_963970005.1. Taxonomy (NCBI): domain Eukaryota; class Dinophyceae; order Suessiales; family Symbiodiniaceae; genus Durusdinium; species Durusdinium trenchii. The sequence continues at coordinate 274,406 of CAXAMN010025672.1, forward strand.
AACGACTTGGGAGATTTGGGGATTGAAGAATGTGGTTTTGACGTTTGCATCGGGTCAGCTTTGCATCAAGGTATATGGAGATCTTCAGATATTTTAATAGTTCAATATATAATCTAATATTCATGCTTTGTTCTGAACGTCCTTTGGTTACAGACCACCTGCCCAAGCGAGCTCAACCACAAATGATACCAGCACTGCATATTATTGAATTAAGTCAAGGGGCCGTAGAAGACTACATATATAGAGGATTTTCGTTGGACACAGCATGCACTCAGTTTGTAGAGTCCATTGAGTGTAGGGCCTCATGCCTTCGGACAACTCCATGGCACATTTCCCGCTGGTCGGAGCCAAATGCGGTCACGAAGCCACATGCTGTCACATCGGTCACACGCGGGTGGCCCATCTTGGATCGAAAGGCCTTGCTCTTGATGTTGGCCAATCTCACAGGCACAGTTCTACGGCGGGGTGCACCTGCCAACTGGGAGAATGGATAGCGACCCAATTTGTTTGAATTGGCTTCGGTTCCCAAGTTCTGGGGCGAAATATCAACACTAGGCCAGTGAAATGCTCGACAGTAAAGTCAGAATGTGGCGCACTTTTCGCTGTCGCTCTTCTGGCAGCTTACAGTGGATTGTGAGTACATGGCACAATCACCAAAAGGTGGTTTATATGGATCCCCATTTGAAAGACATCTTGGGGGTTGTGCCATCTACTCTGAAACCACTGCAATTAATATCTATAATTGCTCAGTGTAAGTGGTCTCTGTGCTTAAGTCATCTTAAGTCGACTTAGCCCACTGGAAGCTGGCCTTTTTACAGACATGTGCAATTGAGCTGCACTCGAGCCACGCGAAATGTGGAAGAAAGATGAAGAAAGGTAAACCTTGATTTCCAGAGAAACGGTTCGGGAGTCAGACTGTTGGCATGGACTATTGAGGAGACTGGAGGAGACTGCTGTTGAGAACACATCAAAGCAAACGAACCCGTTTTACACAGACCTTAAAGAATCCCCCGAAACGGTCTTGTGCGGATTTGTGTTCTTAGATGTTCTTGGGTTTAGCTGCGCGAAGGGGTCGTAAGATCACCAAACGGCACACACAGCAGGCAGTGTTTCCTGATCTTTCCTGTTTCCGCCTGTTTCATTGGTCGTCGAAACACTGTTTCTGCCACGGCCAGCCCAGTCTTTCCTGGTCGATCGTTTATGAAAAGATGATACCTGTAATTGTATTGGCCCGCTTAATCATGATAGTTGTGAAGGCATGGATTTGATCTTATTTGTTACCCATAGTGCTGCATAGGCATGGTTTTCGTCCATGCTCTTTTCAGACCCACCAGCCTTTCGTATCGATGCCAAAAGAACAACGTCACACCTCAGCGACCTGACCAGTTGGTCGTCCAGTGAAGACAAGGTGTCGGGGTGGATGACGTGAAGAAGCAGACACGGAGGCGTGGTGCGGCGATGTGACGTGCCGAACACAGCCCGACTGGGCAAAGGCAGTGACCTCTGGAGCAGCTCGGTTCATGATCATACAAAGCTTGATGCCTGGATGAGCCTGGTGGTCGGGTTGGGTTTCGTTGGTTTCGTTTGGGTGATTGCATGTGATCACACCAGTGGGAGGAGGTTGTTTGGCGGGTTTGCCCATCACTGGAGTGAAGGTGTTGAGAGGTATTGATCCTTGCATTGTATCGCCTGCTGGGTATCACTTGTAGTTCTTGCTGGTCGTGGAGCTTTCTTGAAGTTATGATGACGTGGTAACAGACGAAACCGAGTGGAGCAATTTCTTCTTCGTACCCATCACCCATCCGGTAGGTTCCCTCAGTCCCAGTGTTGGCAAGTATCAAATCAATCGCTGAGTGTTGGTGAATCATGTTCTTGTCCCGATTGTTCTTTTCTGGACTGTTCAGACTCGCCAAAACGCAGATCACTCAGTTCGTGAATGTTGCTTGAGGCTCATTTTGTGTTCATTGCCGAACGAGCGTCGTCAATACGAATATACATATATATATATTTATTTATAAGATGGATTGGATGGATGGATGGATCGATGGATGGATGGATGGATCGATCGATGGATCGATGGATACTTACATTCATGCATACATACAATTTGCATTTCCGTGCTGTGTTCTCAATCCAAGGACCGCATGTCAATGGGCTCCTTCACCTTAGACAAGAGTTCTTGCCCTCCAACCTAAGCGTCCATAATTGAGTTTGTTCCTCTTTGAGAAAGACAATGAAACGACCCCTAGATGTTGTCCTTCAGTAAAGTGTAAGCGAGAGTAACACTATTGACATTTGTTGACAAACTCTTCAGTTTCTACTGGCTTCATTTCCGCTCTTCCTTCTTTGTACTCGCAGGGTAGATAAAAGGTCGAAGATACAACAAGTGGAGTGGGAAGTGGGGGTGCAAAGATGTGTAATGCACCTTCAAGAGTGCAGAGTACCACTGCTAAAAACGCAGTTTTTTTTCTGGCTTTGCTTGCAAGTTTGCAATTAAAGGACCCAATGGCTCGCACCAAACGCAACAAGGGCATTTTCCGCGGAAACCCCCGGTCACTGTAGTCCAGCCAGCCCTTTCGCCAGGCATAAGAGCCCGACAGCGCTGATGATGTCGACACCGATTGCCACGCGCGGGCAAACGCCCATCAACCACCTGCCACAGACCACAAGCCTCTCCGTCAGTTTGGGTTTCCAGCGGTTTCGAGAGCGTAGGAGAGATCACGGAAGGCAGAAAGTTGCTAGTGATGCGTGAAAAGGGGAGACGAAAAGACGAAAAGGCAATGACAGGAGATATTTGCAAGACATCAATCAAAAGGATCAATGTATTGTCGGAGTTTGATGTGAATCTATGTCAGGAATTCAGGTTGATGTTGAAATCAGTGAACATCTTGACTGCACAACCCAACTTCAAAGCTTGCCCAAAGCAGTCCCGACGAACAAGGTCAAATAAATGTAACCTGCTTACACTGATCCAACACATGCCAATGAAAACGACTGAAATTGGGACCTGCATTGTCCCTTTGCTTTCGTCTCCAATGTATCCTCCTCCTTTTTGGACGGTTCAAATCCGCCCACGCAGGAAGATCCCAAAACGGGAGACCCACATCCGCTGTTGAGTCCGGAGATGGTCTCGGACCTACAGGTCGGTGGACCAACGATATCACAGGTCATCCGCTTGACTTAATTTACATCATGCAGTGATAAGTTGTGGCTTTCTTGGCGATTTTATAGCTAACCTTCATTGTGGCATTCTACAGCAAGCAAGTGGCTGATTCGGAATGCTGATGCTTCGAACAGATGTATTCTTTTTCAGATTCAGATTGAAGACATCTGGAGCTCGACATCAATCGCTGGTGGCTCGCAATAGTGAAGCCGATGAGCAGGCTTGGGGCAAGTTCCCATGCAATGGGTTACGCCTTTGCCGCTTATTTTACCATACCAAGCGATGGAAAAAACAAGAAAATAAGTTGGACATGATTCATGATAACTATTTATTCGTCATAAGTTGGTCTTGTCCTCCTCTTGTCCTTCTCTTGTTTTGTTGTTGTTTTCCTCTGGTACTTCTTTTGTCCTTCTCTTGTCCTTTTGTCTTCTGGCCGCGCTGAGCAGGACATACTGACCGGCCGCTCTCTTGAACTCTGCGGCCGGGCTCTGCGATTGGGTTTTGTCCTCCTTTTGTGTTCTTTTATCGGACGTATTAAGAAATCATGGTTATTGAATATTTATATAAACGAATTATTATATGTCTCATAATTCTAATTATAAAATTATATTGATTATAAAATATTGGAATTTTAATATTTTTAATATTTATAATATTAAATTTTTAAGGATTAATATTTGTAATATATATTTTTTTAAAATATATAGGTAATAATTTATTGTATTATGCTATATAGATATTATATTTTTTTTTTTGTTTGATTAGGAAAAATAAAAATAAAAAATAATTTATTAATGAATCGATTTTTTGGTGAATCGATTTTGCCTTTTTTGGATTTGAATTGAATAGATAATATTATAGAGGTTGATTATGTTAGATTGTTTTGGCATTTATGTTTTTTATATCCGGATGAATTATATATATGGATTTTTGAAATAGTAAGTTCTTTGTTGAATTAGTCGTAATATTGTTTGAATGGTATTTTATTTTTTGAACCGGAAGCGAAATTGATATGGTATTATTGAAATATATCTTAATTTATGGTATTTTTTTACGAATTGAATTTATTTATATGAATTTAACCCTTAATTGATATTATATAAGAAATATTTCTAAATTGATTAATAAATTTCATTTAAATTTTGCATTTGATTGAATATATATTGGTCTAAAATTGGTAATTGTGGTACGTACGAACTCGATATAATGGTGGACGAGATATATGTAGACGATTAGAACTTTACAAATTTCGTAGATGGCGTTTAGAACGTTGGCAAACGACCATTGGCAGCTAGATCCTCTTTATCCTCGGCTTCCACGTCGAATGGCGGTAACGAAGAATTGCTTCGCATAATTGCTAAATTGATTTTGAGGTAGGAAGACGCCATTTCACAATTATAGTTGGATAAGAATTTTATATTCTTTATCCAGTATGGTAGGGGGAGCATTATGCCCAATTTACTCACCCAGGCCAAAGAATGGAATTAGCTAAGGAGAAAGGCGAGGTGACTATGCCACTCCGGATTACCATGTTTTTGCATTGTTTTTAAATGCTGGCACAGAGAGCTAAACAGTTGAAGTTCGATGTAAGCGACGACGCCTTGATTTAGAATTTGAAATCCAAAGGCATCTTGACAAAGGATCACAAGTGGATATATCTTTTATGGGATAGCAAGGCCATGATATTCAAGCCAAATCAGATGCAGCCGCTGACCTCCGAAAAGATTCGATCCTTATTGGAACGAATTGCCCATCTTGGACAACAGCCAGGAGTGATCCACAAGTTCTCGGCATTACGGCCGATCAAGCAAAATACTCTTCTTTAGGATGCCACGACGGCCATACCATGGCGTCTGGACCTTAATCTGAGGTCCTCGGAAGTATCGGAGATGTTCCAACTACTTCAGAAGCTCTCAGACAATGGCATCACACAATTGATCTTGCTTCGAATCAGGATGGCCAATCTTCAGAGATTATCCCTCGCCAATGCCATCTCCCAACGATTGAGGAGATCGTGATAGGCATCCTTGAGGCCAAATTGGGAGGCTCTGGCAATACATGCTACATCAGCAGCGTGCTACTAGCTCAGACATGGAGCTGTGCTATGAGCTTGACCTTCAATACAGCCATTTGGGGAGCATGGGAGAAATACATTTTGAGCATATTCGTTGAGCATGCAGGGATTGTTGTGGACCCATGTGCAAAGCAATTTCTAGGCCACTTGTTTGTGGATTGGTTCAAAGACCATTCCAGTCGGGATTAGCATGATGTTTGGGAATTTGCTGGATGGTTTCGTCAACGGCTGCTCGAAAAGACACTCCCACAGTACATGCAGGCTGGCTGGAGCGCACGTTTGTTAAGTTCGACTGAGGATCATGCCGTTGTGTTTGCACCAATACCCATGGCATATCCGGTTGAGGGCTTCATTTCGCTCCAACAGATAGTCTCCAACTGGCATCATCAAAAGCCTTTCGTCCATGTTTTCACATGTGATTCCCCTTGGATCTGCATCCAGGTGTCTCGTTTTCCCTCCCTTGGACAGAAAAGCCGATGCTCTGTTGTTTGGGATAGATGTACGCCCTTGCAGCTTCCAGTCTTCAGTGACCGCCGAGGTGTCCATGTTGAATGGCATGATTTTGTAGTGACAACGGGCGTCATCCATTTGGGAGATGCCCCCACAGAAGGCCACTATCGTGGCATCCTTTGGCACAGTGGTACCGCCAAATCCTGTGATGACTTTCGTTCGGCCCTTCCTTTGCGTGTTGATCCTGAGATTACAACCTCCATATATCTCCTGTGGGTCATTCCAAAGAAATTCATGAATCAACAATGAAGACGTCCATTTCCTATGAAACCAAAGAATTTTGATGAATTTCTCAGTGATCGATTCACATGAGCTTTCTTCGAGCCTGGTGCCTAGACACTCCAGAAGTGTCCGGCTAGGATACGTTTCCAGCTGCGGCCCAACACGGGCAACCAGAGCAATTTGCCTGCAGATGAAATGGAAAAAAAAAATTATGGATATTCTTAAAATTAGGAATATATGTGCAAGATTGGAAAGCCATTGTATTATATTTAATTTTGATTTATATCAAAAGAATTATATTATTGATATTTTATTCGTGGATATGGTAGATTCGAAATATAATTGACAATATGATATTTGTAATGATAATATTAGAGATTGAAAATGGAAGAAATCATTTAAATGATATTTTAACTGATATAGAATTTAAATTTAATATTAAAAATTATCATATTTTATGTATGTTGATTATTATTTTAATATAATTTATCGTAGGATGCAATCGTGGCCATTGCGTGGAGGTTCGATTTATATTTCAGGGAATCGGAGGCGATTAGAATTTTATATCTTATTATTTAGATTTGACGGAAACGGTATCGCGTAGTTTGTATTGATGATAATTATTAATTTCTTTAATGATGGAAATATTTATTATATTAATAATGTATTACATACTTAGACGGGGACCAATTTCATGATTATGAATTTGATTATTGATATATGGAAAGGATTGATATTTTTTTAAAATATGCTTCTATTTCATATAGGGAAAATTATTTTTTATGCAATCATTTTTATATTTCCAGGAATATTTTTAATTTCATAAATTATTTGCATATTATAATATAGATAAATTCTCCGGATGGTTTCGAGGCCAGATGATCGAAATAATTTTGATGCCCGAATAATTTTTGAATGCATACGCATGGGCTGCAAGATTTTCTTCTAGTATAGAGGATAGTGGATTCTCGATGTCTCCCATTGTCCTTCGTGACCCCCGAGGCCGATGGTGCCCCGGGCGGCAAAGGTTAAATCGAGAGCCATTGGGAAAAGGCTCAACTCTGTGCAACGATCGGATTCTGTCTGGGAATTAGGCTCTTCCATACATCGGGGAGGTGCTTTCGATCAACCAACCAAATCAGATCCGGACTACGTGCATTCACCAATGCCATCAAAAAATTGGTTAGGTCCTTCAATACATTATTATAGTGTTTTATTTAGTCCAACGTATTGCGAACGCATTCGTGTTTTTACCAATACCATCAAATAAACATATTATTGGATACTTCAATAAATATAGTTTAATCAAGCCCTACGCGCCGCGAATGCGTTACAAGCACGTTGGCCATCACATAAATTTAATTTCTCGAAAAACAATCCTTAAAGAAGTATATCGCTAACAATGAAATAATTGGCTATATAATTAATGGACATCACGACATCAATTATTTTTTTCTATCTTTGTAGATAATATATCTGGCTAAAAATGAGATTATATGTATACAAAAATGCATTTTTCCTACCTTTGTACCCTTTACATGCCTATATCATTATGTGCAATCCTATATAACAAATTAAAAATAAATCGATAAATTTTAATTATTAATCGAATTAAAAGATATATCCAATTACAATTAATAATCAATATAAAATATTCAATTCAAATTAACCATATTATATATATATATATTTGAGAGGAAAGAGATACGAAAGGTAAGACAGCGAGAAGAAAAAAAGAATGCGAGAAGCAGGAACAAAAATGCAATATTTAACATGGTGATTTATCCCCTCGGAGGCGACCTTTCGTAAATATATGTTCCTATACATTCTAAATATTTCAAACATATGCTCTCGAAGTGTTCAAAAAGGTTCTTAAGAAAATAAATTTGCCCCATGGCTTAAATCATCGATAAGCATTAAATCAGAATATCATAGGATTTATACTATCCTAAAACCATAAGAAATTCACGAAAATGCTCCCCAAGAAAGAATTAACGTATTTCACAAAATAAATTCTAAGTATCTTTCCCCTCGGAAAATTCCTTTCGTAATTAGAATTTCATATTCATTCTTTCTAAATATTTAAGAAAATTTTCAATTATCCTAAAATCATAAAAGGTTCATAAAGACGTACTCCAAAAAAAAACAAATTTTAGAGGAGAAAAGGGGGGGGGAGAAAAAAAAAAAAAAAAAAACCAAAGAGGCGAGGGGAAGCGATTCTATTAAAAAATCAATTCGAGGCGGGGGTAGGGGGAGAATTTAAATTAAATAATCAATTATTAAACCCGGACGTCCCAACACTTGCTTCGCAAAACAAACTCAAAATATCCCCTAAAAGGCTACCTTTCGTAATATTCATAATTAAATATAATATAATATTAATTCGTAAAAATCCATCAGAATCCATCAATTAAAAATATTTTATATCAACAAACTTATAATATTAATAATATATTCCATATATTATATATATAAAAATATCAATAAAATATTTTAAATTTAAATCTTATTAAATATATTAATATTAATTTTAATAATTCTAATTTAAAAATCTTCGATTAAATTCATTAAAAAAATATATATTGCATTGTTCAAGATATATACATACATTTATTTAATTTATATATTTTTTATATTAATTATTATATATATTATATAAACTATATTTTATTAATTTATTAAATATCAATGAAAATTCGTAATATTTATTAATATTTTATTTATTTTCAAATATATATATATATAAATTCAATTCATATTAAATTATAAATTATTCAAAATAAATAAATAAATATATAATAAATAGATAATATATTTAATATATATATTTAAATATTTATGTATATTTATCCGCCGACCCCAGCCTAGCCGCAGCCTAGGCGGGAGGCGCCTGGGACTGCAACCTTGGCATTGGCATCTCCACCTTTGTGGGCCTTAGCACAGGC